>JAASFU010001139.1:0-10604 GCA_023333955.1 Globisporangium paroecandrum | reverse complement strand
CCTCGAGCTGCTGTGGAGATGCGAGAGCGTGTTACTCGTCGAGTACATCGAAGCAGCCGTGCCAATGGTCTATGGCGTCTCGATGAGCATTCTGTACTACCTCCCGAACGCGAAGTATTACCCTGGGATGGCTGAAATGACTCCCGCGAAGCTGCATTCGACGATCGTCAGCATTCTGGTGTACTCGGCTTTGGAGTTCGGGTCGCTCATCTACCTCCACGTGATCCTCAAGTGGAAGTTCCAAATCTCAGCGCTGCATCAGCTTGCGTTTGTGCTCGAGAACCAGTGGCTGTCGATCCAAGGGATGTTTCTGGCTTGGATCATCATTGTCCTGGGCTTCACGCTCGTCCACTACGGTACGCGTGCGAGCTCATCGCAATGTATTTTCTCACTATTGAACCTCACCTATGTGTATGTCGTTTGTCGCGCTCTTAGGTAACGATTTCACTTTCAAGTTCGAGTGGATCCATCGAGAAGCGAATGCGGCATAACACACGAGACAAAGGCGACTAACTCTTCAATCTATTTCATTGATACTGTGTGCCGGAGTATTATCTTCCTCGGTCCAAGATCTCCGTCTCCAAGTGCAGCCACACCAACTTACTGTTCAGATTTGGCTAACACAAAAGTTTCAGGAAGCGCCAACTGGCAATGTGGACCCGACTGAAGGTTCTTGAAGAGCAGAGCAGAGAGCTCGTGTCTGTTGATGGTCATGCACAATCCCGTCTCACGTCAAGCGAGCTCAAGGGTGATGGCGATCATTCAACTGTTAAAACGGTTGATTGTCCTTATGCTACTTTGATACTGTCAGAATGCTGATACTTAAGTGTCATGATGTCTTGATATTTTGGTATCGATGCGAACCTATAAATGCACTTTAGTATTTTAGTATCGATAACAGGATCCACTACTTTGGATACTGCACTACCATTGGTACTTTAGTATTACATTCCAGATACTTTAGTAGCACGACTCCCCTCAAAGCCACGATGACCTGACACTCGCGACGAATGAAACTCGTGGCTCGACTCAACGTCGTGCGAGCGCTCTTACGGCCACAATATATTTGCTCTGGCAGCGCAGTATCACAAAGTTGATGGTAGGCCCTTCACCTATACTTGCTACTTGAAGAACTTTGCTGTCCTGGAGTCAGAGATGTCGCTACTGTCGAACGGCTAGCGGATATCTTGCGCGCAAGTTTCTTTTGTTGATGCTTCGCTGGTTTCTCGTATCCAGTCAAAGTGAAATGTAAAGCCAGCGCCTACGGATCATACAACGCAGAAGCACAAACACGATGTTAGGTACCAAAGTATCAGATGCGTGGGAGAAATGAATACAGCAGTTATTCGCATCAAACCGTAGTGGATCAGCGACAGATCCGAGACGATCATCGTCCACACGATCAGAGCACCTTGCAGGCACACCAAGTGCTGCTCCAAGGCAGCACCGAGTTGGTGGAAAGGCGACGTGCTGAACTTGCATCATATCAGCGGTGCCCTCTGAGCTACTTAGTACACCCAGAATCCCCTGCTGTCGACAATTCGACTGCACAGGTTTGTTCTCACCGAAAGCCGACAGCATCCACCAATGGACGTCTGGCATCACTTGAGTCCCGCTTCGAACTTGCCTCCCGCCTGCGAGTGGCTTCCAAGCCCTAACATTCACCAAGCTGGCTCAGCCTCACGAGACGTATGTGCACAGCGTTGTACCTTGGGTAGACGACGATGAAGCACGTTTGCGCGGTAAGGACTTTGGCGAACTGTGTCAGCTGCTGCTTTTTCAGCCCAGTGTCTATGTTTAATCGCGCTCTACCAACCCCAAGGAGCTCACAACCGACAAAGTGTCACGACCATGGCTGGGTCGCAAACAAGATGCCCCATGGCGCGGGAAAGACCCAGCACTTGGTCCATAAAGTGGTCGCTCTGGTGGGGTGCGGAGAGGTGAAAAAGCGCAGTGGAAGTTCGCTCTTTCAAAGAGGCAATTGGGTCGGAGGTTTCGGCGTGCAACTAGTTGCATCGCGACTCTGAGAGCTCCGAAGACTAATTCGACGTAACTCTAAAAGAGCAAGTTGATGACAGCGTTACATGTCTGTAGACTAATCGCAGTTGCAACGTTAAAATCATTGAGAATCGACTACTTCGACTACATCGACTGTTGCAGGCTGGAGCTCTCAGCTATCACGGCACAATTTATGGACGCCTTTCCGAGATCTCTCCAGTGGTTGGTGATAAATGGTTCGAACAGCGACCTGAAATGAATGGAGAGTTCTGCGCCATCATCATCATCATCGTTCAATCAGATCCACCTCCTGAACTGACAGAAAGCACATCCTTCTTCAGGAGCTTTGTGTTACTGCCTTGGCGGAATGAAGAGATTAAAAGGACGAGGAAGAAACTAGCGAACGAGAGCTTGAAGTTTGAAGGTTGTGTGTGTATGTCGATCCATTCAGAGCTCTGAGACCCGGAGGAGCCGCGGTGTCGCACCACGGGTTTCTCATCTCGGGCGGGAGGAGGGACTGGAGGTATATGACAACGAGGTGATGACTTGAGGTCTGAGGTGGGCTGGGCTGGGCTGACGACGACGAGATCTCGGTTTCAGTATCGAAAACACAGTGCGTGATTCAAGCTCTTTTGACTTTTCCAGAGCGCGCGGGGAGACAAGTTCGAAGTCGGCACTTGAGACACGTCTCGGTTTGGACCCAGGAGGGTTAGAAACAGGAGCAGCGGCTGCGAGATGGCGCTCTCTGCGTTCAGTTTTAGGAATTGAGCCCCTTGCTGAGGCACTCGGTACACTGGAAGCTCTGAATTTCTTAATTCTGAATTCTGAATTTCTAAATTTCTGAATTTCTGGATTGCGGGATGGCAATTAGCGCTGAAGAAGGCGACGAATGGAATGCCACAGGTCATACAGTAGCAGCGAGTGCAATAACATTAGGCACGAGGTTGAAAAAAAAAGGTTACGTACGCCCAGCACATCGAACTTTCGACTGCTTCGTCCAGCTGGCGGACGTTAAAGAACGAGGCGGAGTGTGCGACACGAGCGAAATTCGCAGACCAAGATCAGAAGAGCGCGCGCGCCGCAGCTGGCTCAATTGCTCAATTGCTGCTGGAATACTGGTAGTGCGGCTGTTGTCGTGACTTTCAGGATTTGTAAAAGCCACATGAATGAGGGAGGGGCCACCATGTGGTGGCACAGCTAGCTTTACATTAGCCAGCCTGACAAGTCAAGACCAGACCCCACTCAGGCAGGGTACAGGACCTCAGGTTCAGGTTCTTCGTTTCCAACAAGTGGGGCACTGTACGCGCACAATGTTGACATATATCAAACGGTAGTCAGCTGCTTGTGTTCCCTCGTTCTGTCGGCTTTAAGGACTAGTTGTCGTATTCATACCCACTTTAGCGTCAGAGCTGAGCAGACTTTGTATGGGATCGCACTGTTCAGTCATCAGCGTTCTTATGCGGCATGTCGCTATTGATTTCAGACATGGGGTTTGGGGTGAGCCGGGGAAGTGCCACTCTCATCCCCTAATAAGGCCTCTATCTGAGCTCAGTTTAACGCCTAATAAAGGGTTTGGTGGACTGTGTGTTCCCATCGTCATTTAAACAGATGTGGAAGTCCTTATTACCAGACTCATTAAATGGTCTTTTGTACTCTATTTTACGAAACAGTATCAGGAAAGTGTGTCGGCATAGCCTCGTTTTAAGGACAATGCTCTGTGCTGGCGTGTCGCAGCCTGTTTTGGTGCAAGCGCGCACACGAACAAGTCAAACAACACACAACACAAGCAGTAACAAACACAAGCCGAGCAGCACACACGTGCAGGGCAGGGCGGGCGTGAGCGAGTGCAGCGCGTTCGTTCGTTCATTGCGCCATTTGTGTGTAGGAGGGAAGGTCACGCACACACATCAAGCAAGTCACGCAAGACCACCAAGCACAAGGTACACAAACACACAAGCGCAAACACACAAACCCCAACAAGCCCACAAGCGCAAGCAAGCACACAGATGGAGTTCCCCAGCAGCTCGAGCTCCTCAGTGGCGGCCGCGGCGCGCGCCAGCATGGCCGAGAAGAGCCGGCGCCACTTGTACGGCGACGCGGATGCGCAGGCGGCGCTGCTGCTGCGCCACCGCCTCTTCCCGCGCGCCATGGCCTGGAACGCCACGCAGCAGCAACAACAAGACTTGCGCCGCCAACAACAACATCAGCAACCAGAACAAGCGTTGCGACAGCAACAAGAGTTCCAGATACAACAACAACAACAACAAACAGAGGACTGGCGGCGGCGACGCGAGAGTAACGAGTATGCGGCCCATTTTGACTACCAGCAGCGGAGAGAGCAGCAGCATGCCGACATGCGAATGAGTGCTAAACGCAGTGTCCAGAGTGCCAACGGCAGCAGCAGTAGTACCAGCCAGCAGCGTCCGAATGTCCAGCAGCAGCGTTCGTACCAGAACCAAAACCAGAACCTCCAGTCGCTGGACGTCACGGGCGCGTTCACGGCGCAGCTGCACGCGTTCCACCTGAACGACCGGTCTCCAGTCGCTCCGCCGGCCCCAGCAGCACAACGCCCAGTAGCAGGAATGACGAGCGAGGTCCCTCCGCAGGCCGTGCACGAAGCCATGAACTTTGCGCGCTCGTTCCCGCTGTTGCACGCCACGAGCGTCGCGGAGAATACCATGCGGCGCCAGAAGGAGAACGTCGGTGTCCAAAGTAATATCATGGCCAGCAACAATTACAGTATCAGCAACCAGAGTACCAGTAGCAACAACAACACTAACAGCAATCCGTTCCTCACGGGCGCGCCGCCGACCCAGGACGCGCGCGAGAAGCTCTTCCGCACCATGGGCAAATGGTTCGACGGCAGCGCAGGCAGCGCCGGCAACTCGACGAACAACAGCCGCAGCTCGTTCGCCAGCAGTACGGGCTCGGGGGCCACGGGCGAAGACGGCGCGCTGTTACAGCACATCCCGCGCAAAGCCAACTTTGACCACGTGGCACCTCCGCCGCCGATCTCGATCTCGTTCGCGTCCACGACCACGACCACGACCACGACGTCCAACACGTCGTTCGGCCACTCGTTCTCGCCCGTGCAGGCACTGTCCGGTTCCTACTCGGCGGACACGTCGCCAGTCACCACCACCAATATCGATACCAGTACCAGCCTGCGCAGAGTGAACCTCGTGATCCAGGACCCGATCTTCGACACCCCGAAATCCGCGTCATTCTCGGGCATGCCGCCATCGCTGTACGCCGAGTCACGCGGCACGCCCAGTCCGACGAACTCCAACTCCAATTGGTCGGTCTCATCGGAGCCACGCCTGCGCTCGCCGCCTAGGAACCCCGCAGGATCGCTGTCGTCGTCAGGGTACGGCAAGAAACGGCATCGTTCGACACCTGCGCCGTCGCTCGCGAAGGCGCTGCTCACGGGCTGCGGCGCCAAGCGCTGCTCGTTCGAGGATTGTGGAAAGATCGCGGTGAGCAAGGGACTGTGCAGAGGTCACGGCGGCGGGCGGCGCTGCCAGTTCACGGGCTGCACCAAGTGCGCGCAGAGCCGGAGTCCGTACTGCTGGGCCCACGGCGGCGGCAAACGCTGCGAGGCGCCCAACTGCCGACGCAGCCGCAAGACCAAGCACTACTGCGTAGATCACGTAGATATGGAGGCCAGCGTGTCGTTGAGTGGGGCGGCCGACTCGGACGAGAGCATGGACGGTCCGTCGTCGTCGACGGTGGCGTCCGACGTGGATATGGCGGTCACTTCTAGCGAGAAACGATCCGGTTCGGAAGTACAAACGCAACGACAGCAGAAAGCTACCAGCAAGAAGGCAGCGACCACCAAGAGCAATGCCGGCCGCGCCAAGCTCGCGCTCCAGCTGCCGAGCCTCAACGACGCGCTCAAGCGTCCGTTCCCATCGCCTGACGTGTTCCAACAGCAGCAGCAGATGGAAGTGGCCATGCAGCGCAAGCATCAGGTGCAACAATTCAACTTTGAGCTCCCCAAGCCGTCCTCGTCTCGCTGATACAGGTGAGAGAAGTGCTCAAGACAGACAGAAAGAGAGGTAACGAGTGGCGTGGCGTGCTGTATTTGCCTAATAGCTGACCATGCCCATGGAAACGATGCGTGAAAATGAGAAATAGTGATGTATGTGATTTGAGTTGACGCGATGTGGGATGCGGGCGTGCATTGAGTCAGCCAGGTGCTCGCGAGAATAATGACTCTCGGCCCTAGGACTATCCTGTGAATGCCCTCGGGTGAGGTCTCGCGCCATAGGCGAGCGCATCGGAACAAGGGAGGCCAGTGCGTGTGCGTGAATGATCAGAATGATGTGGAGTCGCCATTGAGACATGTTGTCGACAGGATTGCGTGTGTGTGTGCATAGTGAGGGTGTAAAGCACACAACCACGGTCTCGCTTCCATCTTGACCACGCCCCTCCACTCCTGAAAACCCCATCTCCCGATGGTAAATCGAATTCGATTGCTGCGAAAACTCGTCGCACAGTCTCGGTGCAGAAAAGCCAGGCCAAAGTGCACCCACGCGTTCGTCGGAGAGCCCTTCTTCTCTTTTTCAGTGGAGAAGCCTCATTTGACGATCTTGAGTGTCGCTTGATCACATCAGTTGCTGTTGAGCGCCGCAGTTGAGCTGTTGTAGAGTCGCGCCTATCGCCATTGGAAAAATCTTTCGTGATCTTACAGGAGCTCGTCCATGCATGTACTCCCAGCCAACCTGTCGATAAAGCGGCTGACGGCGTGGGTACCGAGCGGCAGGACGCAGCAGCCGCGTGAGTTAGGACCTGTGAAAGGGAGATCGAGTCGTTCTGTGCCTCTCAAAGGGATAGCATGCGAGCAAACTTGCAAAATTTGCTTTCGAGGATGCGCCACAAAGTGACCAATCGATCGGTCGGCTGAGCAAAAGCGCAGACCATCGTCAAGCAAACCTGCACTGTACTGCTCCAATTGCTCCAATTGCGAATACGTTTGGCATGCTTGGGGCCAATCGGTATCAAGTGAATCAGCATGTGAAATTGATTGATCCAATGTTTTTCCGTTGACTCAGCAGTGTTCTTTTCAGCCTCCTGCTCGATTTGTTGTGGTGGAGGTAAATTGAAATATACACCTTTATAGCTTTTGGATTGTTTCAAAAGTGGATGATGCAGTTTATTCCTCCTCTTTGAAACGTTTGCCTACATTGACAGGTATGACAATACCGGTATTCCCTTGCAACTTCAACTTGGCATCTTATTTTCTTTTCTGTCTGAAACTGCTCTTTAATTAAAAATCGTTATTTTAATTCGATTTTGTGTGAACTCACAATTCGAAAGACTTGGAAAGTGACGCCGCATGACATGATGCTGTTGGATCTTGATTAATTAGTGGGAGGAGGAAGAAGCAACGAATGGAAGAACTACCAACGCAAATGCAGTCAGAGAGGCGGAATTGAGCCAACCGAAACCGAGACCCTAGGCTGGCAATGGCAACAAACGCCCTGCGCACGGTCAGTCCACACGAGTCCACGCGTCATCGTAGAGACCAAAGTTGCCTGGAAGGTTCGGGGGCGAGCGCGACGCCGAGCTCAGCGCCTGGCCGAGACTCGGCAGGTAGCGTCTCGGCATCGCAACTGGTGCTTGCTGCTGCTTGGAGGACAATTGGATGGGGTCTTGTTGTTGCGTAGAGCGTGGCTGCCGCCCTTCTCCTCCGGCACTTCCATGCTCGTAGTACCTCTTGGGGGCTGAACCACCAGCAGTGTTGGTAGCACTGCGATCCTGCTTGGTTTGCTCGAACACCGCGAGGTTCTCAAATTGGATGTGGGCGACGCAGAAGCGCTTGGTCTTGCGCGAGCGCATGCAGTTGGGCACGTCGCAGCGCTGGCCGCCGCCGTGAGCCCAGCAAAAGTTGCTGCGGCTCTGCGCGCTCTTGGCGCAGCCGAGAAAGTGGCAGCGTCGTCCACCGCCGTGACCACGACAGAGTCCGCGACTGACCGAGATCTTGGTGCAGTCCGGGTACATGCAGCGCTTCTGCACGGTCTGACAGGACGCGGAGAGCGGGATAGTCTTAGCGTAGTTCTCCAGGATACTCGGAGAGAACCGCCCGCCCTTGCGTGCGTTCAGCTGGTCCACCAGCTCCACGAGAGTCGAGGAAGGAGGAGAAGCAGAGGTACAAGTTGCGCCTCGAACGCTCTCACTCTTGACGGCGTCTTTGAAGCTACGTTGGAGCGGAAGGAACTCTTGCTTAACTCTGTTGTGGCGGCTGGTTTCCTTGCTCAAGTAGTTACGCTCATATCCATCGGAGCGATTGGCACCTCGTCCACGAGCGCTGCGAGAGAACTGGCGCACCGCATGGCCGCGAGACGGTTGATCTGGTTCGTAGATGCTGTGTACCGCAAATGAGCCACGAGTTGCTGTGCTGTTGCGATTCATATCCACGAATCTCGTTGTCTCCTTTGCGAGCGAGGGGGAGGAAGCTGTCATCACGACCGGCAGTCTCTTTCCCAGGAGCGAGAAGTTCGAGGTCAAAGGGGTGACCGAAGCCCGGCCAAACGACGGAGACGGTGGCGACCGCGCGCGGTTCAGACTGGGAGGCGGGACGCTCGCCCAGCGTTCCGATGCGAACGTTGGGGCTTCCGGCCGATGCGATCCTCGTCTCGGTGGACGCGGTACCTCGTAGAGGTTGGACGCCGAGTCGATGCAGTCTGCATAGTGGAGCATGTGGAAGAACCTTGTGGAGGAGAGAAGGAGGGGGCTGCAGCGGAGGTCTTGAGCGGCGACGTGGTGGAAAGCGGAGGAGAACGAGCGAGGGAGCGAGCAAAGGCAGCTAGTGGCCGCGGTAGAGGTTCACAGAGGGCGGCAGCGACGAGCGAGAGAGCGGAGGAAGATTGAAAAGTAAGAGAAGAAACTGAGCAGGGGCGGCAGAGAGGAGACAGCCACCCAAAGAGCGGAGGAGGCCCAAGCTCAAGCTCAAGCCCAAGCCTGATCCCAGCCAGCCAGTCAGCACCGCCTATTCCGAGCCGCGCCTTTTTAAAAAGAAGCGAGTGGCGTTTCGCTTTAGTAGGAAGAAAACACTTTGGAGTCCACGGGCAAGCAAGCTAGAGCCCTTTCGCGTCCCAAGGGCGCGGTTGGGGGCCGTTTCGCGTCCGTTATTACTATTAAGTATCGCCCCGTATCACGATGGCAAAGATCGACTTTCAGAGATGAAGCCGCGTGTGGCGAAGAGGCCGTTGACGCCTGTCGGAATTGATATCCTTTCGGCTCCGATACGCTTGTGGTGGACTAGTAGGCTACGGACTGCACTGCGAAATTTTGTACCCTTGCGCAGACTCCCCATGGGATGCTTCACGCGGCGAAGTGACCCCTCGAGGCGCTTTTGCCAGGGGTATTAGCTTCCAGAGGGGCGGGCGACTGGGAAGCGACGAAGAAACTGGGGGAGTTCTAATCGAGGAGTATCCTACAGTCATACCTCCCATTAATAAAGGTCCAAAAATGACCTAAAAACTACCAATTATGACAGGTTTTATAAATATAAAGGTATTAACAAGGACAGGTGACTTTATTTTTGTCCTGAGTTACACAGTCAGCAGCGTGATGGAAGGCAGCACCAAGCGAATTCTTTCCATGTTTCGTACAAGCTCGTATAAATCGTCGTCTAGAACGTCTGTGTGTCGCCAGCAGCTCACGATGGTGCTGCTTGTCACTTCCTCCCATGCTTGTTTCGCCCATTGCATGACCACAAGAGTGTCGGCATGAAAAAGAACGCTGGCGCTGCTATCAAGTTCTTCTTTTCATCCTGCGAGCTGTCGAACACATCATCGAGCTTGCTAGCGTAGTAGCAATTCTTGAGCTTGTTTACGTATGCTTTAAACGAACGTATAATGCCAGCGTCCTGTGGCTGGGGGTGCGCAGTAGTGTTGGGCGGCAGCATGTGCACCTGGACGTTAGACAGAGGTTCATCAACTCGGTGACTCGACGCGTTGCCAAGCAGCAGAAATATGCGGCTGTTCTCGCTTCTCATCGTCTCATTGGAGTTCTCAATCTAATGGCGGAAGATCTGGGTGTTCATCCAACCCTTTGCGGCGTTGGCATAATCCAACTCAAGCTCTTCCGCACTCTTGCCCTTGAAGCATCGCGGCTGGCGCGCACTGCCAACGAATAGGAGGAGCTTGAAGGAGGTGTCTTCGTTGCTTGTGAGCACGACTGTCAGGTGCTCCTTGCTGCTCTTACGCCCGGGGAAGCTGCTTTTCGAGATAGACTTTGCCGGAACCATGCAATAAAAAACAAATTCGTTCATATTGAAGGTGTCTTTCTTTTCAAAGCCGCTCGTTATAAGCTGAAGAAATGCACGTTATTTCTCAACGGCAGCTACGCTCGCAGACGCAGCTTTGCCACGGAGGTGTCGCGACTTCAGTTCATGTCGTCGTTGCAGCTTCTGCAGCCACCCTGTAGCGACCTGGCACTTAATGCAGCCGAAGGACCGAGCGAGATGAGCGCTGGTCTGGCGTAGAGCGAGGAAGCGTTGGATGGCGAGGACCAAGGTCGTGTGTGAAGAGCGGCGAAGAGGCGAAGCGAGGAGCTGGAGTGGAAGGCGGTTGTTGTTATTGATGGTAAAAAGAGAAGTG
>JAASFU010001138.1:0-10620 GCA_023333955.1 Globisporangium paroecandrum | reverse complement strand
TCAGTCGCTGGCAATGTCCACAACCTGAAGCCGCATACTCTCTCCGCCAACGATCACGAGATCCTGGCTCGGATGGCCGCAGACAGCGGTCACCACGTCGTTCATCGGGATTCGAAACCGGTCGAGCCTGCCTACTGAATCCTGACCACGCTTGGCTGCGCTCATCTTGAGTCCTGGCCTCTTAAAGACGCTCGTCGATCCTAAAAGGTTTGCTGGTGGCTGCTGTTTACTCAACGCTGTTTGCTGCTGCGTATCCTTCCAGGAAGCTCGGCGGGGTACTTGATGGAGATCGATGACGTTCAGAGTCATGTTGTCGTAGATGCCCGTGCACAGGATCGAGTTGTCAAAAAGCAGCGTCCCCGCGCAGCGATGGCAGCTCAGCCAGGAATTTCGACCCATTCTCGTCATCGACGCTGCGATTCCCGCTTGTTCCGAGGCGAGCGCGACCGACGCTGGCTGTGCACCTTTGCCTCGTTGGATGCTACTGGAGTCTAAAACATTTTTTGAACACAGCTGTTCAGTTAGTGAACACAGCGAAAAGGTTGCATTGGGTTTGATCGGCGGCTTACCTTTGATGAACGTGTGCAGCTTCGTGATCACTCCGTGAAGAAAATCAACCACGACGACCCAGTCATTTCGCAGTTGACAGATCACTTGCGTGGGTGACGACTGCGCCGAGCGGATCGACATGACGCCTGCGCCGCCTGCTTGCGTTGACAGCAGCAGTGCGGAGGCGTACTCGGACGTTAAATAGGCTGAACACATAGTGTGTGAAAATGCAAATTATAGCATTGAGAGATTCAACGATTTCCTCGTGGTGAAGAGCATCACATAGCAGAAACGTACGCTTGATCAACTCGAGAAGATGGTACGACGCCTTCCGCTGCGGAATTGCCTTTGAGCCGAACGCTGGGACGCTGAGGTTGAGAACGTCGTAGGTCTACATAGCATTGTGAGGTAAATCGCAGTCAGCTCAACATCAACAGCACGAATCACCACTCATCGACCACGAATCTCGCCGTACCATGAGGTACCCAGTCTCAGTTCCACAGACAAGATACTGGTTGTTTGCAGCGAGCGCGAGCGCATTCACCGGGTTCGTCCCTGTCGAGATGCTCCACGTGGGGCGCGTCGAGATCTTCGGATCCCACATGCGAATGGTGCCGTTCATATCGCCTCCGATGAGGCTGCTCCGTGGCGTGGCATTGCCGCCCGGTGCTTGACGCGTCGCCTTTGGCGGCATGTACACAATATCGTTGTACCCGCTCGACGGAGGGCTCATGGCTTTGAGCACGCGGTGGGGCTTGATCGGGAACTTTTGCAGGTTGAAGATGTGGATCTCGTTCCGATTCGAAAAGCTGCACGCGATCTCGTCCTACAATCAGGAGACACAGAGTAGGAAGAAGTGGTGCTACAGGTAAGGTCGTCTAATAGTTCCTGGTTCAGTCTAGATTCCGCATCGACGCAGCTTACCTCGTTGGACGGATTCCAGCGGATGCGCTTGATCTCCTGCCTCGTGAAGATGGTGTGGATCTAGCAAGCCCCCACTTTGTCAGCATTTATATGTGCCTCCCACTCGATATGTGTAGACAGGAGTGCATGTTGTTCGTACCGGATGCATGATTTCTTTAGGTGGGTCGTCATCTGCACTCTCAGACATGGTATCGTCACGCACTTTCCGCATGCGCTACATCAGCAGTCGGCATACCCCGTATCAATGAGTGGGGTATTTCACATTATACGCCGCAAGTTGAATACAATCAGCTGTTGCGTACCTGCGCGAGGTTGATCGATCGGCAGAAATGCTCGTCGAAATCGTACAGCGCGATGATCCCATTCGACGACCCCGCGACCAGCAGCACGCCCTGCGCGTCAAACTCGATACAGCTCGTGTAAAATACATCGTCGCACAGAAACCCCGCCTGTCGCTGCCAGTGCTCGGGGAGCTGCAGCTGCAGCGGCGTCGGCTGGAACTGCGTGAGCACCCAGCGCACGAGCTGCTGCTGCTGCCGCTTCCTCGGCATCTGCGGGTGCAGCTGCAGCATGCCGCCGGCGCTTCCGAGCTCACGCGCATGCAGCAATCTCGTCACGTGGTGCGCATCACGGCGTAGCCGCAGGCTGGTCAACGAGCGGGCGCTAGCGGGTGTCTCTGCCTCTCCACCTTGGATATCTTCATCTGTAGATTCGTTCTCTTGGCTGTCCTGGTTGCTGCTGAGCTCCTCCATGGACTCGTCATGATCCCGAGCGGACGCTGTGGCTGTGACTACTGCAGCTGCTGTAGTTGCTCTCTCAACTGCGAGCAGCGGGGACTCCTGACGCGGCTGCTTGCGCTGGAAGAACGCCGTGATCGGCACCGTCGCGTGGCGCTTCATAGGCGCCGCCGCCCTCAATGCTATCAATCGAAGTGCTGCAGTTGTTTCGACAGAGTTCTTTTTTTCTTGTTGGCGCCAAAAACTGTGGTTCAAAATAGTGACGTCTGGCACTGTCTCTGGTGATCAAGAGTGCCGGTCTATGTCACTGTTCTGAATAGCAAATGTAGCCATCTTGTACGAGATGGCTGCAGTGTTGAAATGAATAGAGAGGAGGTCAGGAACGCTCAGCCATCCAGTTGACCATGCAATTTGTTGTTCATGACCAGCTAGTCCACCACCTCGAGCAGTGGCTATTGGCAAGTTTGACGACGGTCACCAACATGCATATCTGCGCCACGATGTGATCGATAAAAATACACTCAGTCGTGATAATTTTTTTAGGGCCGCTCACTAGCTATTCAAAGCGCTCGCTCATGTACGCTTGGTCTTTTTTCTGACCCTGTCATGTCGATGTAGGTGAGGACGAAGGAACACATGCCACAATTATACGTACGTGCGAGAATGAACAGAAGAAGAGAAGCGGCTGTGCGGTGAGGTCACTGGGCGTCGTCACTGTGGTCAGTGGGTGGGAAAACAACATGAAGACCACATCGGATAGGCAGTTGAGGCTCTCGATTGACATCGATGCTCAGCGCGGAGGTCATACACAACAAATAGAAGAATGTCGGCACGACGACAATCAGTTTGAAAGGATTGATGGACGACACTGGCGGTCGAAGCTTTTCAGCCAGCCACACGAGCAAGATGCCACGGAATTCGACACCAACAGCAAGAACGACAGCGACAAGTTCAGCATTTGTCCAAGCAGCACCTCCGAGTCGCAGTTCTCCATCGATCCGTTTGACCACGACACGTCACTCGAGATCGCAAGAGAAACTCGACCACATCCGACCGTCACTTCTTTGAAAAGGCTCGGCTCGCTTCGGCACCATGGTGCAAACCGCAGACTCCATACCGAGCATATTGTCAAACCAGAGCAGAAACTACCGACCTCCGCAAAGATGAGCCAAGCTAACAGCCACCGCATCGGTCGCCGCCACACCGCAGGCGCGATCACGACGTTCTTCAAAGACATGGGACGCTCGCTCTTTGGACGAGATGGGAAGAAAGCGCAGCGTTCAAGCTTCACAGTGCTTGGAAATGGCCCACAGCGTTCTTCGCAGCAACGACTGCCATCACGTCCGGGTTGGAAGGCTTCGAAAATCTGGAATTCTCAGAACGAGTATTTCAATCGCTTGAAGTTCTACGTGTACGAAGGCGGGGCTCTAGGCTTCACATTGATGCACGTTGCAGGATCGGGACAGCTTGCGATCAAGTCGGTCTCGAACCTCTGTGCATGGAGTGCCGGCATTCGACCTGGCGACGTTCTGGAAACCGTATCGGACGCTAGCGTTTGCGGCATGGACACTGAGCAAGCACTGTCCTTGGTGTTGAGGTCAGATACTCCGTCGGTGCTTCGCTTTCGCGCCTTTCGAAATGGCAGCACGGCATTCGATTCCCCTCACCGATTTCAAGTCACGCTTGGGAGCCAGAATCTTGGTGTGCAGTTCATCGGCGATGGCAAAGAGCAGATTCCTGTCGTGAGCGGCATCGCGAACATTGGCTTTCGGGATCTTCGACTTTCAAGATCGTCGTCTGTCATTCAACTTGGAGATGTACTCGTTGCAGTGAACCATGTTGATACAATCGCGATCGGGTTCAGTAAGGCGATGGCGGTTATCACGACTACAGAGCGGCCGATGAAACTCACTTTCCAACGGCTGTCAAGTGAACTTGGCTCGAACTTACGCAGCACCGACCTCGTTCCAGGAGCAACGGTCAGTTTCCAGCATCAAGATCAGCAGCAGCGTAATAATAGTCGACACTTGCGCAGCAACCAGCATCGGTTCCCATTGACTTTCGCACCACCGCAGCCCTCACAAACTTCACTATCAAAGGATCTCGTGCGTCGTTCGATGATTGAGCTGGGGCACATGCGCGAACCTGACGTCGACATTGATCTGGAGTTCGAGTCTCATGGAGACCCTTCCAAGAAGCACGGCAGTGGTGAGGACATCTTAATCGTCTGGAAACAGGGACCACTCGGACTGACGCTCTTTGAAGACGACATCTCGGGTCTGCCGCTCGTGAATCGCCTGACGGGCAAAGGTAGCTCCACAGGCATTGAACGCCTGCAGCACGGCTTTCTCCTGGACTCTGTGAATGGCGTCAAGACGCACGGGCAAAACTTTGCAAATCTCTGCACGGGGCTTTCCAGTATGACGAAGCCTGTCTTGCTGTTGTTCAAGCCGCCGCAGAAGCACGGAGGATTCGATGACCACGAATCACCGTATGCGTTCTCTGTCAACTCGTCTTCTTCTCAGAGCTCCTGTTCGCCTCGCGGTGGTCGTGGCGCAAATGGGTATCCGACACCCAAGCGCTCGACATTGGGGGTTTCCTGCTCTCGAAACAAGCTCTGCGGTGGAGTGGACCACGATGAGTACGAGGTACTGTGGGACTCTGATGAGAAACTCGGTCTCGTGCTCGGCCACGCCCACGACGTTGATGAATCTGTAAAATCATCGCCAGTGATCATCAAGGTCCGCCCAAGTTGCGCGCTTCACTTTAAGGGAATCAATGCAGTCGGTGACGCGCTGGTCGCGGTGAACAATCTGCGCACAGCTGGACTCGGATGGGACCGGGTGCGATTGCTACTCGAGTCTGCGTCCAAGCCCACGCTGCTGACCTTTCGATGCCGCCACCACCATCGCAACCAGCAGCAAATGAAGAGGTCCAGCACTACAGCAGATTGTCTCGAGCATCGAAGAACGGCTTCACTGTCATCCTCCGACTCGGCATCGCCATCGTCCTATATGGATCTGCTGGAAAAGCCCGACTACGAATTCGATGAAGGTGCCAGCGACAGTGCGAGTGATAGCGAGACCGATGTTTCTATCGATCAGGCATTTTCATTGAGCTACAAACTCATGTGGAGCTCTGGGCACCTCGGCGTCACATTTTCCTCCTACGAAGACAGCGACAGGGACAATGCGATCGTCGTGTTCGTCGAGCGAGTAAGGCTGGGTCACGCCAAGCGAACAAGTCTCGTCAGCATCGGCGACCACCTCGTGAGCGTCAACGGGAAGCGTGTCGTGGTGCAGACCCAGAGAGAGTTCCACGAACTCATGCGCTCGCTCGCGACAATGAGCAAGCCCTTGGTGCTGGGCTTCCAGCGCTCGATGGTCGAGTTTGGTGAGCCCTCGCTCTGTGAAGACTCCTAAAGGACACTATGAACCTCAAGTTGCGCATCAAGAATTTGCATGGTCAGTTTTTTTATTTATGATCATTCGTGTTCCACTTACATTTTTGTGTATAAACGCTTCACTGTCTTCTGGGTCGGCTGGCTTGTGCGATGCGCTCCATTGCTCGCCAATTAATATATACAAACATGCGAATCTGGACGGGGTTTCTGTCGTTCTGGCTCAGAGGCTGCAAGGGAAATCCCCGCAGCTCTCAGCCAAAATAATAAATAGTATTCCCCACCACTCGCACTCATAGCTCTGTTCTTGACTTTACTTCATGTGCGTGCGTGCGTACGTGCGTGCTTCAACGCGATGCCCGTTCTTGGTTTTATGCACACAAGGAACCAGTCAATCACCACGTCGGCGCAGCGCGGTCCTTGGCGTTCCAGTGGAACAGAATCACGTCTTCCTTGAGCTTCACGAGGTCGTTGTTGCAGCGCGCGAGCGTGTGCACCGCGACGCTGTTCTCCTTAAGCTCGGTACGTAGCAGCCGCTGGGTCTGCGCGATCTCGAGCTGCGAGATCGCCGCAATGTCGCTCACAGGCACAAACACGACCTCGGTCGTCGCGGCTTCGCGGCCTTCCTGGTAAAAGCCGAGCAGGTTCATCGACACGTCAAAGGCTGGGAACCCGATCGCGTTGCTCGAGTCTAAAGTGATCATGCGCGCCAACACGTAAAACACCTGCACCTCAATCGCATCTGCGACGTGGTTGCTGCTCTGGCCACCCAGGTTCTGGTAAAACACCGAGTCGCCGGTCTCTTGGTCGTCGAGCGAGCGCATGAACTCCGTCAGTCCGCCCGAGTTGTTGCGGAACAAACCCGGAGGTCCCTCGATACCGTTCATCATCTCGGTCAAGCCTCGGGTGAGAGCTGGCGGTGCAGTCGACATGCTGTTCGTCTGGGACGACTGAGTCATGGAAAACTGGTTTGAAGTGGCTGTGTTCATGTTGGAGGTCATAATCACACCCGACGGGATCATCTGGGACGTACCATCGCCATTGCCACCACCGAGCGGCATGTGCTGTGGACTCACGAGCGTCGGACCGGAATTGTGACCCGCTGGCGAGGAACTCTGTTGTTGCTGCTGCATTGAAGTCATCATCTTCTGCGTCTTCTGGTGCGCCGCCATGATCACAGGGAACCGCTCAACGGACTTCAAGACATAGTCCAGGTGGCCCATGGTCTCAGTCGCGTACCGGAGCAGCAGGTTCGCGATCAGGCATTTCGTGTCGTGCTGCGCAGTTTCGTACGTCATCACGTCCTTGTATCGCCAGCAGGCCGGGCAACGATAGATCGGTCTCTCGGGGTCCGCAGTGCCGTCGGTTTTGCTTTCGTACCCGACGGTCTGCCACTCTAACTGATGGAGCCCGTGGACCACCGTGCCAGTCCAGTTCAGTACGCTCTCCATAGCGCCCATCAACGGGTTCTGAGGCGTCGAGACGCTACCCGACTCCATTGGAGTCGTCGGGGACGTGACGTCCGACGTGCGCATCTTCTTGCGGCGGTCGTCTGAAGTAAACCCGCCACCAAAAGTCGCCAATGGCATTTCGTTCTCCGCGTTGGACGACGGCGATGACTGGGTCGACGCTGGGTTCGATGGACCGGTAATGATGTGGTGCGTGATCCCCATGTTCTTGTTCGGTCGGCGTTTGTTGCGTTTCGAGCGCACCGAGATCGTCGAGCTCAAGTCGAACGCGACATCAAAGTTCATCGGAGACTGCGCGGTGTCGGCTTCGACTTTCAAGCGGAACGCCTGGCCCTGATGATTCTTGGACACATCTTCGATTCTCAGTTTCAGCAGCGCCTTTCCGTTCGCGTCGATCGTGCGCTGGCAGTCCGGCGACATTTTCAAAATGTCTTGCTTCAGCACGGGATGCTCGTTTTCATAAAGCAGCGTCACGCGCAGTGGCACAGGCCGGTTGCCCACTCGCTCGTTCTTTTCGTTCACCAAGAAAATCGGGAGTGTCATGCACTTGTCACGGCCACCTTCGTCCTTGTACCAAAGTTCGGGAAGCGCTTCTTGGATCACGAGACGGTGCTGGATCACCGTCATCTCGGACGTGACCGCAGGGATCACCGTGTAGTCTTGCTTCAGCGCCGCCGAGATGTGGATCACAAACTTGCGGTTGTTGAGCGCCATGGAGCACTCGCTGATGCGGATGCGCAGTTTGCAGATGCCGTTGCCTTCCATCACGGGTTTCGTCGACGGGTCAACGTGCATGATCTGGCGCTCGATCGGCGCCATCTTGTCCGCGCCATAGAGCTCCACATTGAGCGGCACGATGATCCCCGACTTGAGGTGGTCAGTGGGGTCCACGAGGAACACTGTGATTTCAAACGGGTGGTCTCGGAACGGGAACTTGGGCGGGTTCGGCTGGATCTTCAGTCGCAGCTGTTGGCAATTGAGCAGTCACAACAATAAATGTACACCACACAATTAGACTCCATACATTCAAGAAACACCCAAAACCACATGGTCACGTTGAACATGTTCCTTCTCCACAAAGCAAACAAGCCACGTACCCTTTCGGAGAAATTGTCGGCGTCGCTCTCGAGCATGGCATTCGAGGACGGGACACTCTGCGCCATCACGGCGTTGCTCACAGAGTACGACTCGGTCATCAGCATCGGTGTGCGAGGTTGTGCGCTGTGTGTGTATGGGATGGCGATGCGCGCGTGTTGCTGGAAGACGCTTTGTTCGCTCTCGTCTAATCAATCAGAACAAGGCGGCGGAGCTCGTTGCCGATCGAGATAGATGGAGAGCGCGCGCGGTGCTTGTAGCGGGCGTGCTGCGTGAGTACGAGGCAGCGTGTTGTGCGCGGCGTCGGATCTTATTCGTCGCCTTCTCGCGGTTTCTGCGCTTTTTCGCTTCTGGCGGCGATCGAGGGCGAAGAACCACGCAGGAAGCGAGCGAGAAAACAGAAGATGGCTGAGGGGTGGCGCGCCAGGTTAGACTTGACGTTTGTATGTAAGGGGGGGACGCAGACACCCTTCTTATCTGCGCGAATGCCTTCTTATTTGCGCTAGTGGTCACTCTCTTACAAATAGCAAGTACGGCCCACCATTTGAAGTTTTAAAGAGGATGTGCAGCACTCGCGGAAATGGGAGGTTTTAATGAAGAAAAACCTCACCTGATTTATAGCAAAAACAAGGTTATAAAGCAAATCAAAACGGTCGCGGGAATTAGCGATCCATGGGTTATTATTATTATTTATAAATCAGGGTTTACAAAAGCTAGTTGTAACACGCAATTCTTTGTATCCGATTGTGAAGTAAATCGGTACCGATATAGAGCAGAATTTGCGATCTGATTGGCCAGAATAGCGTTGAGGTTTAATTCAGAGAGAACATTCATTCTCGAGGGAATGAACACTTCGTTTCAGTATGGAAAAGCTGGCTGAGAATGTGCTCACAATACAAAGTTATAGAGAAGGTTACACTTTGGCTTTGTATGCGCGAGAGACAGAATGAAGGTCATTGTGAGCAGTTTGTGTAAATTCATACTCATTGCAAGTTATAACCTTCCTTTTTCTATTTATGCAGTCTTGTATACCGTTATTGACTGTGAACTGAAAAACAGAGGGATGATTGGGTGGTGCGAAGACGTTTCGTGGAAAAAAGCCGCGATCTTCTTCGCATTTTCACTCTTTCGGAAAAGAACAATGGCAGCTTGGGTTTAGGGTTTAGTAACGGCGCACTCTTTTTGTATGATTTCTTTAAATACTCGCCATCATGGCAAGGTTTTGCTTTTTTTCTGGCTATGCTGAAAATATCAGAATAGCTCGAAAAATCTGATTCAACTTCTAAATGCTCCAAAGTGTCTGACGGATCAAAAGTGGACAATCTGATTCAACTCCCAAATGTCCGGCGGACCGATAGTGGACAATGCAAATCCGGACATCCCAACCCTTTTGCCACTCTATTCGCTTTCTGAGAGATGTCCCGAGATTTACACCATTAGTTAACGGTGTTAATCTCGGACATTTAGGAATAATAGAAAAAAATGATGGTAGTCGCACAAATACTCAGTATTTCTCAGATTCTGATAAATAGTAGATTTGACAGTTTTATTTTTTGGTCCTTGTTGGTTCGAAACTACCTCTCTTGACCCTCCAGCTCTTCTTTAAACCTCTGTTGCTACAGGCAGGGGTCATGAAGATGAAGCCACCCCCTCTCTTGGCTCTCGAGCTCTTCGAGCTCCTCATTTTTGAGTACATCACAAAAAGAGATCCAGCAGCTCAAGCAGCAGACAGATAACACCATGACAGCAGGACAGCGTGACCCGAGAACGCTTGGCGTCGCCAGCTGCGTGGTTGAGTCCTGTGCTCGATATCAGATAGAATGCGAGAGCCAACACATGGAATTCAGTCAGATCGAGAAGGGGATGAAGGACGAGAAGCGCCGTTTGATACAGAACATGGTAAAAGACCTCCAGCTTGGCGATGCAGCGACGAGGAAACTGCGCCGGCACACGAACGAGCTCTCTGAGGCCCGAGAGAAGGCGAAGCAGGACGTTGCTCTCAAGACGAAGGTCAGCGAAGCGAACTGCACCCTGAGTGATCGACTTCAGAGCAAAGAGGCGACCACCATTGATGTCGAGCACTTCCGCGCGGTGCTGCAGGACTTCATCGATCCCCTGCCACCAGAGCATATCTGGACCCGAGCCCGGGCGACCTGGATCGGGTAGTGCGGGTTCTTATCTTTCCCAATCGAGGTCGCCCGTGCAAGGACATGATATCAACCGGATCATGCCAGAGTCCGAGCTCATGCAAGCGGCGTCACAGTGGCACCGCAATTTTCGAGTTGGTAAAGTACATCACTGATGCTGAAGAATATGTGGACATTTGCATGTTCATCATTTCATCTCGATTTGTAAGTGTGCTATTATTTGATACCTTGCTTTTGGATTGAGCTTATTTTTATGCTTTTTTGATTAAACTTCCTGACTGTGTAGGTTGCTGACGCAT
>JAASFU010001137.1:0-10641 GCA_023333955.1 Globisporangium paroecandrum | reverse complement strand
TGAAGAAGTGCCGCGGAAGATATATTTCGTATTAGCAACTCTTCATCAAGAGCGCAATGCTTGTAAAACGAATCTGACCGACCGACATTTGACCTGTGTTTGTGTTCAACTGTGTACCCATTCTGGTTTTCTGACAGTAGTTCAGTCAAAAATGCGTTTTTTCCGCCGAAAGCAGTCTCATTCGACTGCTTCCGTGATTGGCTATAAAACGAGGCCTTTTTTCTTTTCTGAATCGTGTTATTGGCCAATATATCCACAGAAGTCACCATTTTCACGTTTTATTGGCGCGCACTGTAATGTAGAATCGCCATGTGTACATCACGGAGCGCACTCGGGTATTATACTTGCTGCAGCCTCAGCCACCTGACCGTCTCGTTGACTTGCGCTCACTTTTGCTTGACGCTGCTCTGTTATGTTTCTTCTTGCAGTACCTCAAACACGACGTGCCGTCGGTGGACACGATCGTGGAAGAAGACAAGCTGCTCAAGAAGCTCGCGCTCGCACAGCACCAGCAGAACTGGAAGCTCGAGGCGCAGGCGCTGATGCAGCTGGGCTAGCTGATGAAGTGGAAGGGCCGCATGGAGCAGGGCGATGAGTACCTTGAGCAGTTTGTCGTGATCCTGCGCGACCACACGTTCG
This sequence comes from Globisporangium paroecandrum, assembly GCA_023333955.1. Lineage (NCBI taxonomy): Eukaryota > Oomycota > Peronosporomycetes > Pythiales > Pythiaceae > Globisporangium > Globisporangium paroecandrum. Next base: position 10,002 of record JAASFU010001137.1, on the reverse strand, counting down.
CAGACGATGATGATGAAGGTGATGCTGAAGAATGACGGAGGGGGTACAATTAACTCAGAAAGTGTACCCATGCCCATAAAAACAACCACTCTTCTGCAAAATTCACTTTAATGACGCATCTTTTCAACAATTTAGTGCCCATAGCCGAATTCGTACTTAAATGAAACCCATATTGAACCCAATACAAAAACTCTGCTCATCAAGCGCGACCGTCTGGGAATCGATCAATCAGCATCATGGCACCGCCGATGCTGCGCGAAGAGCTCCCCGCTGTGCGTCTGGAGAACCAGTGGACCATGACAGCGCTGCGCCACCCGTCGCTGCGGCTGCTGGGCTGTCTTGCGCACGCCGTCGCCACGTTCTTCCTCTGCGGCAGCTCGCCGCTCAACGGCTCTGTGCTCACGCCCGCACACTTCCCCATCTACAGCCACTGGCTCGCAGTGACGCTCTCGCGCATCTCATGGGAGAAAGTGCTGTTCCACGTGCTACTAAATATCGTGGTATTGCTGCTGCTACGTGTCGTAGCGTACCGGAAGCTCGTGCAAATCGAGTGGAACTGGAAGCGCCGGTATTCCCGTGCAAAGCGCGCGTTCTCGCGGCTCTCAAGAGGCGAGATGCGAGAAAGCTCAAGTCTTCAAGAGCGGTCGAATGATGTTGAAGACGCCATGCCGCCTTGCGTGATGGAGCTACACACGCGCGCATCCGACATGACGGCACTGCACGCTGCAACGCGCGTGGCGATCTTGGCGGACGCCACGTCGCAGGGCTCCTGGACGTTCATGGCGCTCTGCTATCCGTTCGCATGGGCTGCGATCGTATGGGTTGTGGAGACGCTGCTGAAAGACACAGCGCTTGGCGATACGCTGTTTGGCTCCAATGGCAGCACTATGACGCAGATGCGGGCGCAGGTCGCTCTCTACCAAGTGCTGATGACGTTGAGCCTTGTCAAGCTGCTCGTGACGCTCGATCTCCTGCTCCAAGATGTGCACTACTGTCGCGCAATGTTCGGCAATTGGCTGGTGCGCGTGCGCAAAGCGTATAGCACATACCCTGCGCTGCGTCTACTGAGCTGCTGGCTCTTGCTGACTGCGCTGCTGGTCGGCGGCGTGTACTTCCATGCGTTGCACACGCTTCAACACCAGTGGATCGCGTTCAACCTCAACGCCAACTACGCCAATTGGACGCAGTATTGGTTCAGTAATGAGTCCTGGAACGCTCTCTTGAGCGGTTTTGTGGTCGCACTCGACGTCCTCTGGCTCATCCAGGACTTTGGGTTCCCAGGGTTTCCGACCGCAGTGGGCATCAAGATGTTTGGGCTTCCTGTGGAGGCCATTCGCATTAGGGTCACGGCATTCACGAGCAAGTGGGCCGCGTGCTTTGTGGTTTTGGGGGTGCTGCTGCCGCTTGAGCTCTGTCACTGCTTCCAGATCTTCACGTACACTCCCGAGAAGTACGGTCAGTATGCTGACGACGCCTCGCATCGCGTGTTCACATTGCTCGCGTCGTCATCTCGCGATACATTGCCAAGTGATTTGACAGATTTGGAGATGAAGCTGCTGCAGCAGGGCTCGATCAGTCGGTACTTTGAGTGGTCGGCGTGGGAACGAGCGCCAGCACTGGGGGTCATCACGCTGGTGATTGGATTGGGTGTGTGGCTCTGGAGAGAAGAGCGCTTTACAGTGCGCTTCTCGGTCTTCCTTGGCGCACAACAACAGCAATTGGATGATGATGCCGGTGATCGCGCGATCCAGCACCTCAACACCAGGCTCTCAGCAACGACGAAAGGCACCATCTCCAAGCAGAGTCGATTGCGAGAGCTGTACGCGCTGAGGTCCCGGATCGACAACTTTTGCATCACGCTGGCGACGCTGTCGGTGGTCTCGGTCGTGTTCCAGTTCCGCAGCATCTGGCGCTCGCAAAGTCTCACCCAGGACCAAGGCGACACGGCTGGGACTAAGCCGGATACCCCAACTTTCCTCCCGTTGCAGTTCCCAGGTGAAGCCTACGGTGTGCTGCTGTTGCTGCTCTCGCTAGCGCTCGTCTACCAATTGTATCAGCGCTACGTAGTCAAGATGCAGCTCATGGTGCTGCGCAACGAGCTTCCACCTGATAGCGACAAGGCGCTGCGCGGTTCTCCACGTGAACTGTTGCTGCCGTTCCTGATTGAGCTCCTGGTGTGCGGTTTTTGCCTCCCTCCGTTCGTGCACAGCAGCATCAGCATGCGGGAGACCCGCTACTCATTACCAAGATCGTCTTTAGGATCAACAACAGCAGCAACAGTGTTGTCGTCGTGTCCCGCCCAGTTGACACTAGCAAATGGTACGACACCTGGCGACCAGCACCATCACCCAACGTGCGATCTCAGCTACGTGTACCCGCTCGAGATCGTTAACATGGCTGTGCTCGTGCGCCTGTACTGGTTCGTGCGCATCATCCGCAACCAGCTAATGAAGAAAGTCGTGAGTGCCGAGCACCTCCTGATCCTCAGCGGCGTGCTGCAACAAGTGCCGATGTACTCGCTGCGCTGGAGCTTCCGCGTGGCGTTCAAGCTCGCACCAGGGAAGATTTTGCTGTCGCTGTTCGTGTTCTTCTGGGCGGGTACAGCCGCAGCAGTGTCCATCTTTGAGCGACCATTTCCGTCGCTGCTGGACAATGAAGGGCACTCGCTGTGGATGACGATCGTGACCATATCTTCCGTTGGCTACGGCGACGCGTACCCAATGACCGCGTACGGTCGCGTCTCGACGTTCCTCGGCGCTGTCGTGGGCGGCGCGATCCTGGTATCGCTCATGACGTCCGTGTTTCTCGAAGCCGTGAAAGGCTCGAAAGAGGAGCACAAAGTGCTCGGCACGATGGAGCGCGTGCGGTGGCAGAAGCGCATGTGGCACGCCAGCGCCGTACTGATCGCGAGCTCATGGAAACGGTATCAGCTGCAAAAGCTGAGTGTCAGTGATACTAATGGAGACCCGGATGCTGAGACCACCAGCAAGAAGAATCAAGTCTCGAAGAAGCTGCTGCTGCGAATGGATCGTCGACTCTTTGGCGTCGCACACCAATTCAAACTTTTACGCAAGCAGAAGCCGAAAGAGACGTACGACAGCATCAAAGCGCTGAAAATCGGCGCGATCGTCCATTGGCGCGCGAATGAGCTGACTAAGTTGATCGCGGAGATCCACGAGGAGACCCATTCGAGTCTCGATGGCTTGGAGCACCAGCTGGACGCGATCGAGAGCTCGCTGCAAAAGGTGCTGGCGTAGTTCAGCTGATGTTAGATAGCAAAGCAAATCAGAGTACTGTGACTGCAGAGAGGATTAAGCTACAGGTTATTACCTGACTGACGTGATCAGGAAGACAATTGCCCTCCACGCCGTTCTTTGTGCGCGCCAGAGCTCTAGCTCTTGTACCGGGTCTTTGGCGATGCAACGCCAGCAGCTCTGTCGAAATGGACTGCGATCGCTCCAGCGCCGTCGCGTGTTGCAGTCGAGTGATCTCGTTTGCGTCTGCGGCTTTCGCCTATTCGCTCGACACTCTGTCACTAGCAACTGCTCGAAAATGGAGCACTGTCGGAGCCCATCTTCCTAAAACGCTCTGAGACGCCGCGAGTAGAGCAGTTCGTCGACAACAAGCGCGGACAGGTCAGGACAGTTTGCTGAGGCCAACATCCACACACAGGTCGCGTGAGGCAAGCCAGACCAATGTCGATGGCGAGTCTAGCAATGGCGGACGCGATGCAGAATGCAGAGTTTCACGCGCATCAAACTCGCTGGTATCCAGAAGCACGGCAGACAAGCCGACTGCTGCCTGTCAAACAGGACAGCTTGATGACCACGCGAGTGACTCCAACACGCGACGAACGAAACGGAACGGGAGCACTGCGAGCACATCAGACACGAGCTCGGCTTTGGGAGAGCGAAGCACGCACGACTATCCAACGCGCTGGACAGACTGACCGGCACCTCCACGTTGAGTCCGTGCAAGCGGTGCCTGGCGCTGTAGAACGGGCCCTGCTCCTCCTTGTTGCTTGTCCTACGGCCAGTTGCACTGCTGGAACGTGGTGTCGGTGGCGCACAGTGTACAGCGCGCAGGGAAAGTTGGTGAACGTGCGCCCCGTCGTCACCAGCAGCCGCATGCTGGTTCCCTCGTACTCCCTCGCCTCCATGTAGTCGCCGTACAGCTTTGGCGCCACGACGCGCAGGAACTTGGTCATCGGCGGCCGCGCGTTGGCTGAGTCGCTCAAGCACCGCGAGCGCGTGGCCATCTGCATTGGTGTGGTGAAGAACGATCGATGCATTTCATTTGATTTGGATGCAAGTGAATATCGACTACTATTCAGCAAGCTACGCTACTGTATATGTTTTGACTACACAAACATCAACCCGTTAGTACATATAATTATTTTTACTATATTAGTACGTCTAAATGGTATAGATTTTATCCAATCAGCGCTCTCTGATACGCTTGAAGTGTGTGAAAAAACTCAGTTGTCGATGATTTCCCAAATCTCAAAACTGATGATGACGCTGCTCTGCAACGACGGATGCCGAGCATTGCGCTCCGTTGCCACACGCACTCGCCCACACTTCCACAACGCCACGCAGTGACGCTCGAGTATGCTGCACAGCGACAGCGCCTCGCTTAACGCACCTGGTGACACTCTCTGCGTCTCTAACAAGCCGACCGCGCCGCCGTCGCCGTTATCGTCAATTGCGCTGCACTCGCCGCGAGGAGCTTCGATATCAAAGCGCAATGTCGTCGTTGGCGGACCGTGGAAGGCGTATCCGCTCTGCGCACCAGAAGCCATGATAAAGCTGCGGCAGCAGTGCGCACTGCAGACAGGAGTGCACCGAGCTCGGTGGACGACGCACCATCGCGAGATCGAGAGCGTGGACCAAGTCACGCGCTGCCAGATCGTCGATGTGTACACAACTCTCGTTGCGCTCATGCTCACGCCATTGGCGATTGCTGTGTACGCGTTACTGTTGGTCGTCTCACTGCCGGGCTCCGCTGTTGCAAGAGCGTATATGAGTCAATTACCGCATCCGTTGACCGCCATCGAGCACGACCGCACTTTCTAGCTTGTGTCGAGTCTATTGTGGGTGTTGGCGCTGCCGAGCCACTGCCTCATTGGGATCTACTGGCTCGTGGTGTGTCCAGTGATACTGGCGTGTAGTGTCCTGTACTCGCTGGCATCGCTCAAGGTCCGTCACATCCGCTTCAATCTGTTCATTCTCCGAACCTGTGGCCACTGGCCAAAGTGGAAGTGGCACGACACGGTCTGCGGCTTCCTTGGGGCCATGGAGCGCATAGGGTGGACGAGATTCACGCTGCTCTTCCCTACGTCAATTGCCGTTGTTCCAGTTCTCAAGTACCTCTTTGGTGCGAACCCGTTCCTGTACAAGTTGTCGATGCGACACTGCAGCCAGTGGACCTCATCGCTCGATCTCGAAGGTATGCTTCCTTGCTTGTTATTGCATCAGCTCGGTTCTTGGGATACCTACTGTAGCGAGTCTAATGTATTGACACAAATGTATGTAGACAATGAGGCGGTTGCTGCAATGGTACAGCCCACTTCATGGACGTTTCCGGGTGATCACAACAAGCAAAGCGAACACGCGGAGCAGCTCGACAGCTTCGTCACCACTGGCCACATCCAGCTCCCGCCTCTGGAGCGCGCCGTCATGATGGTGTTCGGTGTGCACTTTGCGAATTCGCTCGTCACGTTCTCGAATACAGAGCACAAACATGAACGGCAGCGTGATCCACAGCAAGCTGGCGCGGCGAGGCATCTACAACACGATGCTGTACACGTGGAACCCATGCCACTACCTCACGGGCTACGTCGAGGTGAACCTACAGCACGACGGAGGCATCGAGGAGCCGAGTACGTGCCTTTATGCTGTGTCGGCTATGCGGAGTTGGCGTTTTCATCCTTGTTTTTGTGGTTGCGTTGCTACAGTGCGATGCATCACAGGCGACAACTACATAGGCAACCAGCTCTTCCAGTGCTGCGGAGGGCTGGTCTGGCACTACATTCCCGCTGGGACCGGCCAACAGTCTGCAACGACGACCAGCAACAGCAGCAGCAAGAAGCAGCAGCAGAGCCTCGCTGCCATCCACTCTATTATTGCTGTCGATTCTGTGTCGGACGCTGTCATTGCGATCTAACGTCGTTGCAACTTGGTGGACCTGTGTCACTACCCCACGGCTCATCTTGGTCGAGATCGATTTTGCACCACGTCACAGATTTTGCCATCCGATCAATACCGGTTTTAGTACCGGTATTTCTGTTCACACTTTGTTCCACCCAAAACGTCGTACTTAATCTAATCACATACAAAACACCATATGCGGATTTTGTCTCAAACGCTGTTTTGAACCTTGCTGTTGATTTTCCCAGTCACTCAATTGGTTGGGCGACGAAGGCCCTCTCTTTTCCTTTGAGCTTTTGGCTGGCTGGCGGGCAAAACGGCGCGTCGTGGCATGGCGATCGCCGCGAAAAAGCTCTCGGGCGATTAGTTCTCCTTTTCGTCTCCGACCAGCAACACCTCTCAACCCTTTGAAGAAAAGATGCCTCGTGGACCTCGTATGCACTTGAAGCGCATGTCTGCGCCAAAGCACTGGATGCTTGGCAAGCTTGACGGCATCTGGGCGCCACGCCCATCGTCGGGCCCTCACAAGCTCCGTGAATGCTTGCCGCTTGTCATCATCCTGCGCAACCGTTTGAAATACGCGCTGACCAAACAGGAGGTGACCATGATCTGCATGCAGAAGCAGATCAAGGTGGACGGCAAGATCCGTGTCGACCCAAACTTCCCAGCCGGCTTCATGGATGTCGTTGAGTTGCCAAAGTCGGGCGACCAGTTCCGTCTGATGTACGACACCAAGGGCCGCTTCGTGCTCCACCGCGTGAGCAACGAGGAGAAGAAGTTCAAGCTCGCCAAGGTCACCCGCCAGGAGTACACCAAGAAGGCGATCCCGTACGTCGCCACCAACGACGGCCGCACGATCCGCTACCCAGACCCTCTCATCAAGGTGAACGACACCGTGAAGATCGACTTGGAGACCGGCAAGATCGTCGACTTCGTCAAGCTCGAGACCGGCAACCTGGTCGTCATCACTCGTGGTCGTAACACGGGCCGTGTCGGCATCCTGCACCACATCGAAAGGTAGGAACACACCTTATTGACTCATTGCGAGCTGGGTGTGGTTTGGTAGCGTCGCTGAATGGCCCTCGCGCCGTTCCAGCCCTCCAACTATTTGCTGTTCTTTCTGCTACGTATTTACTCCGCTGGACGCCGCGCTTCTCGAGCAAGCGCGGATGTCCCCATTGTGTGTGAGCCCGCATGGCTGACTCTTGTTTGCTTTTTCTGATTTTGTTGTTCGCCTATAGACACGAGGGTTCGTTCAACATTGCCCACGTGAAGGACTCGGCTGGCCACGACTTCGCGACCCGTCTCGGAAACGTGTTTGTGATCGGCAACGAATCCCGCCCACTTGTGTCGCTGCCAAAGGGCAAGGGTATCAAGCTCTCCATCCTGGAGGAGCTCGCCATCCGTGAGAACAAGGCCAAGAACTAAATTGGTCGAGTCTCTCAGCAATGAGCGCTCACACACGCACACACCGCTCCCAGGAGCATCGCTGTGGCCTTGAACGAGGTCGCGCATCTCTTGGGAACCATGAAAGGAGAACAGTTGTGGTTATAACAACAATATAATCATATTTTTCAACAAACTCACTGTGGTGGCTTTCTTTCGATCCTAATCCATCTTCATCCGGCTCGATCTTCGTCTTCAGTATGGATAGAGCTGACCGGAGCTCGAGATCCGCACGGGCTACTTCGGGTCGCCTCGCTCCGTCGCCACTTGGTTCACTTTCGCGAGCGTGCTGAAGCTCTCCTCGCCCATGAGCCGAAGACGACGTGCTTGTTGTCAAGACTTGGAGCCTACAGACACCCCCCAAAGTCAGCATAGCATGGTCATTCGCTTTGTAGCACTCACCCATTCGCTCATCATTCAACCTAAACATACTGGCGCAAAGTGGAGGTAGAACTGGCTCGTGTTGGTGTCGGGACCCGAATTGACCATGAACACGCCTGGCCCTGTGTGCTTCAGAATGAAGTTCTCGTCCTTGAACGTAGCTCTCACCGCTCCGTCTTCGTCAGGATCATCGTCGGGCTGGTCGAAAGTGCACTCGCCTCCTGACCCATCATGGTTCTGCAGAGAATCTCACACATCAGGTTCGGGTCTCTCGCGCTGGTGCTTAAAGGATGTGAGCGTGCGTACAAGCACACAGCTGAGAAGTACTCACCATAAAGTCGCCAGATTGGCAAAAGCGGTCTCTCACGACGCGGTGGAAAGGACTGCAACAGCCACAAACACAGACAGCACTTGAGTATCCTCTTCGCCACAAGACGTTCAAACCTGAAGCCGCCATTTTAATCAACAAGACCGCTCCGCTTACCAATGTGCATAGTGACGCCGCTTGCCCGAGGTCGTGCTCCTGGTCTCGCCCGTGCACAGCCGCCGGAAGTTCTCGCAAGTCGTGGGCACCACGTCAGCACGAAGCTACGAGAGGAGAAAAGCGGTGATCAGTACCAGGAAGAGATTTCAGTTAGTTCAGAAGCAGCTCGAGTAAGCGAGACCAAATTACCAAAGACACGCTGTGCATGCGCGCACGCACACACACCTCTATAAGTAGACGACCAGCGCGCGAATCTCCGACGTTCACATCGAGGAACACGATGGGGTTATCGCGCCGGTCCCGCTTCGTCTCTTGCGGTGGAGCCAGCATCTATTTCTCGGACGGAACTTGGAGCAAGCCAGCTCGGCAATGCCGCTTGGTCTGGCGAAAATAACACTCGAGGATCGTTTTTCCACCAACGAAACGGCGACACGATGTACCTTGCGGTCCTGATCGCTGAGCGTAGCACACGAATGCGTGTTGATTTCTTTTCCTGTCGCGCTAAATCGGGCAGCTCCTTTCATTTGTCTCTCAGGGAGCGCTTTTCATTTGTTTCAAGTCGCTGTGGGATGAGAGCATCTTTCGTCTGAAAGTGCGGCAGTTGGGAGGTTTGTGGAGCTCCTGGAAGCATTGTCATCTAATCCTGGAGCTCGCGAAGTTTTGTTTTGGTGCCGGGAGGTACCGCGTGCCGACGGAGAAACTGCTCAGCGTCTACCTCGACTTCAGAAATAGGAATGTGCTCTGTGCGCTCTTGGCTCTTGGCTCTTGGGAAGCGCCGCTTGTCCGTTATGGGGTATTTTCGTCTGGTTGGTTCTCGCTTTGGTTTCTTGGCATCTTGATTTAGAGCTTGTCAGGCAGTCGCTGGGGCTTTCTCTGAAGGTGATCGTCCGTTTCAGAAATTGGCCTGCGCGAGCTCTATGTTCACGCCCCGCAAGCCTGCCGCTCTTCACGAGGCGCTTCATTCGCCCATTCGCTCGGTCAGTCGCGTACAAGAAACGAGAGCTGCGATCGAGGCGTCTGTTGCTCAAACACCCGGCTTTCTCTTCTTGACGACCGACCTCTCGCGCTGGAAACAGAAGCAGTACAGGAGATGAACAGGGACGAAGACCTCGAGGAGCAGGTGGCGGCGACCGACATCGTGCTGAGTGACAAAGGCGGCGGAAGCGTGATGCGGACGATGCGTGAAGGCGACGTGAAAGCTGTGGTTGAGACCTTGTCTCGCATTCGCTACGGCAGCAACGAAAGCGGCGCGGACGAAGCAGCGGATAAAATCCCCGCTCTCCATGCTGTGGCAGATCGCACTGGAACGCGCTACAAGTCCGCCGCAGTTGAGCGCTTCAGCTCGCTCGATGCTTCAAATGTCGAGTCCCTCATGTCGGGGAGTTTCAACCGATACTTGGACAAGATCAAAAGCGTGCGCCGCGAGTACAACCTAACGTTCCCGACGCCCGAGATCCATTTCGAAGACTTGTCGTATGCGGTGTGGCTCAGTCGCGAGAGTCCCGCCGCCAAGAGCTCCATCGGCGGGTACTTCCGAAGCGT
>JAASFU010001136.1:0-10642 GCA_023333955.1 Globisporangium paroecandrum | reverse complement strand
GTGAGCAACTCGATTGCCGCAAGGTTCAACAAAAGATAATCCCAATCGATCTCATCTTGATTGGCAGTCAGTAACTTGACTGCCGCGGGGTTGTGCGAAAGCATAAACCAATCAGTTCTGCCTGGATTCGCAGCAAGCAATTCGATTACCGCAAGGTTTTGCGAAAGCATATACCAATCGATCTTGCCCGGATTCGCAGCTAGTAGCTCAATTGCGGCAGGGTTTCCTGAAAGCGCATACCAATTGATTTTGTTTTGATTGGCAGTCAGCAACTCGATTGCTGCAGAGTTGCTCGAAAGCCTCCACCAATCGATTTTGTCTTGATTGGCCATAAGTATCGCCTCGTAGGTAGAATGAATCTTCACATATTTGTCATCATACTTGAGGGCCATGGTTGTTGAAAAGGAATTTGAGCTGTTTATTATCAGTTGATATAATTATGAATGTTGGGTGTCAATTTTGCGCTCAGATAAAAAAAAAAAGGATACAAGAGATCATTACTAAAGATAGTCTTCAATGTCGTTCCTACACCATGTAATCTTCGATATCGTTTCTATCATTGAGCCATTTTTTGGATGAAACGACGGCATCTTGTCGCGCGCTGTGTTTGCCTTTTGACACGCGTGACAGCGTTTCACGCGCTATTTAAATTCAAACCAGCGCAATTTTTATCGATCAGTTTTGAAAGGATATGTTTTTGCACAGGAAGTTAATAATGGGAACGTTGCCTGTATTCGTACAATTGACGCATAGAACGTACTCTTGATGTGTGACAGTAGACGTTGCAATCTCAGATTACTCACTAACCTGCATGCTTCTCCATATGTATTGCCACTCGGAGTACACGCCCAGGACCTCCAACTTAGAGCCTATATCCCTTCAGGCTCAAGGTGCAACCACCACCCATTTACAGACAGACAGACCGCGTGCATTTCCCCACCACGTGTGCGTGCGGAGCTCTCTTTTCATTTGAGTGAGGCATCTTTGGCTGGCACGTGAGGCGTACATTGTGTGTGAGCCAGTTCGAGACTACACGACTGGGATTCGAATTGGACGGAAGCAAGTCGTGCAAGTGTAAGCACCAAAACTTCGATTTTCCCATTCGACTCGCTCCATGCACATCAGTACCAATTCGTTGGTCACTGGTCACTTTGTACTGTGTGCACACACACAGCCAGTCGTCCGGCAGAGGTCAATCAGCGCTCTGACGTCATAGGACCGCTGCTGAAGTCGCTGACAAGAGTCAAGAGCGCGTGATTTCGATATTGGCCGACTTGAACATGGATTCACAGTAATCCATCCATCCTTCATGTCCACACGTAATAACAGAAACAAAAACTGTGGAAGAAAATCACGCCTCACGCTTGCTTCTGTGGCCAACAATCATCATTGTTGGTAGTATTCGTCAGCGATCTCTCTTCGTGTGCAATGCACCTACCTGTCGTGCTGCAAGCTGTCCTTGGAGCTCGACTGGAAGCCCATTCGGGTATTACACGAAGTATATGTTCACATTCGTCCACTCTGGGAGGGCCGCCGGAAGTTCAAAAGTGTATGATCGATCACCTTTTTCTACTTTGTCAACTTCGGAGGGTTGATGACGCTGCTGCTGGAAATGGTTGGGGAACGTTCTTCTCTTTAGCAGACAGACAGACAGGCAGGCTGATGGCGAATCGCTGTTCGCTCGTCGCTTGTGTGGATTTGTCTGCCTGTCGCACTCTCGAAGTCGTGTTTTCGCGGTCTCGCAGGTTGCCATCGCCACATTGCAGTCCTCATACAACCGCATGAAGGGATTTGACAGACGCATGGCTACATCCATCCAATCGCCCCAAGCATCAGAAGCCATAAACAAGTAGCTCAATGCAATAGTAAAACCTAATAACTTACGTATCCATTCTCTCTCACCCCTGACCTCTTGCTCTACGTCTCTCTTGCTAAGCTGCAAACAAATCCAAAGCTCCTCCTACTCGACTTCCCCCTCATAAATCAACTATAAAGAATAACTGCCATACCCGACCTCCTCTGTGACCCCCTCTCTCTCAGTACCCCGCGTCGTCGTCTTCAAACACGGCGCCAAGACGACGACGACGGGCGTGCGCACTGCCACCGCCACTGCTGATGCTCTTCCGGCGCTGCTCCTGATGGTGGTGGTGGTGATCTACACCCATTGAAGACGCCTCGCTGTTGCTCTCGTCCTCCTCCATGTCCAGGTCCTCCATGCTATTCGTGCGGCTGCGCTGCTTCTGGAGCTTCTGGATGCGCTGCAGCGTCACGCGCAGCTCCTGCTCCACGAGCGTGAGCTCCTGCGGACCCAGACGCTCCACGCCATAGCCACGGTAGAGCATGAGCTTGTGCACCTCCGCCTCCGAGTCCGCGAGCTCCTGGCGCAGGTCCTTGATCTCCTGCTCCAGTTCACTGCCCGATGCAGCAGACGCCGCGGGGCCTTGAGCACCACTGCTGGAGCGCCGTGTCGCACTGCTGCTGCTGCTCCTACGTGGGTGAAGATCTTCAAGGTGGCTGGTGGTCGCCAACGCGCTGTTAAGGGTACTCTTGCTGCCGTTGAACCGGTGGCTCACCAACAGCTTGAACACGACCAGGCTGCCCGAGCCAATGCACATGAGCAGCACGAGGAAGAATGCCTTGTTCGACGCGAGAAACACGAAGATCGCCTCCAGTGCATCACCGCGGGAGGGTGAGAGCAGCGCCGTGGCGCTCCAGGGACCGTCGGTCTCGGTCGCAAACAGCCCCGAGAGCAAGCCTGTGGTCTTCTTCACTTTCATGCGCACGCGGAACGCGATCTCGTGCTCCTGCGGTAGGTTAGAGAGCACGACGAACGGGTCCGAGACCGTCAGCTTGTGGTTCGACGGGTGCCAGAGCGCGTCGAGCCCCCAGCCGTTGACCCAGTGCTGCAGCTCGTACGTGACGATGCGGCCACTCTTGCTCTCCTTCTTGGTATCATTGGTATCGTGGTCGTCGCTCTCTTGTGGACTTGCTGCGGCGTGGAAGTGGTCGTCCCACGTCACTACGACGCTTGTCACTTCGGCGCGCTTGTGGTCGCTCTTGCTGCTACCGAGAAACCCCACTTTGCGGGTCCATCGGCCCATGAACGACTCGGTCGTCTCGTCATTTTGCTGCGCTTGCGCCTCCGAGCCATTCCAACCGCTCTCGCTATCGCCAGTCACCTCTTTATCATTCGTTTCCTGGTCGCTTTCGTTCTCGCCGTCGTCGTTGGCGACGTACCGCACGCGGTGGACGGACACGTTCGAGACGCGCATGTCGTCCATTCGCATACCGACGGCGTCATCCCCATCATTACTGTCACTCTCTTTGCCACTGGATAAGGACACACGCATGGAGCGGCCCACGCGCGCGAGCAGCGCGTCAAAGAGGTCGGACGCGCGCGTTTCTAGACTTGAAGAGAGCGTCGCTGCTGCTGGTGGAGTTGTCAGCTGGGCTGGCGCCGTCGTCGTGAGCACCTGCAGCATGAGCGTGGAGCAGCAGACAGCCACGAAGGCCACGGATACGCCACCTACACCGCCAGTGGAGCTGCTGCTGCGTCGGCGCCTCTTGGGCGTGGGGAAGACGTGCATGTCGTGCGCCATCAAAGAGCGTCGTGGCGTGAGGCTTGCGAGGGATGGTGGTTTTGCTTTTCTGTGGAGGTCTTCGTGTGGTCACTTTGTGTTGCGACAACAGTGTTGGGTGTTGTTGGCCGTTGGTACTTTTGGCTGATACTTAAGTATCAATCCGAGATTCTCGATTTGGGGTGATGGGTCTGATGTCCATTTTGGCGTGTTTGAATTTTGTGGATATTTGTGAAAACAAAGCAAGGTTCAGTTGCGGTACTGGATGTTTGTCCTATATATTGTATGTAAGAGTCGATGCTTCAAAATGTCTACATTCGGGATTGCGATACTGGATGGGAAGGATTTGTCGTCAACAGCAGTCTCTAAAAACCGGATGGTGACGTCACATCCTCGTGAATCGTGTGTGAATCTCAACGCGACTTTCACTGGAAGGAGAAATGCCACGAGCATGGCTTCAGCGAACTCTTGCAAGAATGGCTACGCTTGCTGTTTCTTCATTCTCAGAGCCATTTGTTCGTGAAAATGCTCTCATCTCTTCTTTCCTTCTTTGCCGTTCAGTCTGCCTTCTTGAGCTTCGGGCTTTCTTCGGATGGAAATGTCTCGCATGCGCCTTTGGGGATGATGCGCTCTCGATGCTTCAAGTCGCAAAATCGCGCGATTCCTTCTTCTGGAATAGGGTCTTATTCTTTCCATGCGGAGAGTAAGATTAGCAACACTGTTCAGTTTGGTAGCCATTTGGATGCCATTTTGCAAAATGTGTAATGGTGAAAACATGTGAAAATGATCAACGATGCGAGTATGACAATGCACAAACTCTTCATTGCATTATTGACAGCTTTTTAGCGAGTCTGGTGCTTTGCTGGTGCTTTGCCAGTGACAAGGTTGTGAGGAGCGGAACACTTGGTGAAGAGCTCCTCCTCCTTGAATTTTCCAGCAACCGGAAGTGACGCCACTTGTTGGCGTGTGGTGGAAGAGAGAGAAACTGGCAACTTCATCTTGAAATTCATTCAACCGGTTTTGAAAACAACGAGGCTCCAAAACTGTGAATGTGCCCGCTTTGCCAGGACAACATGGCTACACTTTCCACTGCCATTCATTTGATAATAGTAGCTCTAGTGGGAAATGACTCCACACGCAACGCTGGTGGCTTGCGCTCCTCGGTTGATGTTTTGCATCCACCTCGACAACAAATCAAAGGTCAAATACACAATACGGCGCCACCAGTCTTTCTTCCGCGAAGCGCAACGACTTCTTGAAGGCGACACACAATAATAATTGTGGGAGTAGTCAAGTGCAGTCAAGTGGTATGTGTTCCATTAACTCTCTTTCAGTTGAGCAGCTCGTCAACTTTAGCAAGGTCAAAGTGAAGTGAGAGGCTTATAAGTGAGGGGATATGTATGCAATGGAGCCTCCTGATGAAACAACATCAGTCAGTCAAGGCAAAAAGATGCTGATAATGCACTTTTCCAGTTTTGAATGGATTAAATCCTTTTCAGCCAATCAAAGCGTGCCAGAGCACGACCCTTGAGTCCTGAACGGGAAAGATTTGAGATACTTTTTCGTGCGGTTCTGCAACTCGGCTCTCGTGTTCATGTGTGACTGTCTGTCTGTCTTCTCGGAGCAAAGAAGCAAAAGCGGCTTTTCGCATGACTGTCGAGGTTGTATAATAGAGAAGAAGGGCAAACGAGCGAGCGAGCGAGATGACTTGGCCGCCACAAAGGAGCCGTGCTGAGGCTTCGCGTGCGATGACGGCACTGCTGTTAATTCTGTCGCTATGCGTGGCAGTATGTCAAGGTGAGCACCTGCGCGTGGACGAGCTCTCTCTCTCACACACTGACGCTATGTAGCGTCGATCCATGTCAGACTTGCTGACCTATGAGCGTGACATGTGTAGCTGCTCGTTCATGCACGAACCAGGGCCAGGTGCACGTCCCGTGCGAGGACGCGCTCGCGCTCGAGCCGTCCGAGAAGTTCCTGATCACGCTCGTGGGCCACTCGTGCTACGAGATCCAGCTGAGTGCGCAGGCGCCGCTTGACGTGTTCTTCTACGAGGCCGAGGGCTCGTTTTACGCGTGGCGGCTGCGCGAGATGCAGGCGATCCCGCCGCCGGACCTTGGGCTGCTTGGTGGGGAGATCCCAGTGAACACCGACGGCGACGCTGATACTACGAGCGACACGAACAACAGCGCAGTCTTAGCGTCAACTACCAACAGCAACAGCACAAGCATGAACGACCACCTCTGCGACCGCAGCCTCAACTGCCACCGGATCATGCACGGACTCGCGCGGCGGGGTGTCTACAACCTTGTACTGGCGTACTCGCGTGATACAGACATATCGATGATGAAGAAGGCGGATAGCGACGGCATCCTGCTGAGCCTCGAGAGCTGCGATCAAGTTTCGCTCTCGCACATCTTTGGTGAGCTCTCTTTCCCTCTCCGAAGTACAAAGCCCCACGGAAATGGGAAATGTGATTGACTAACAGCTCCCTTTCTTTTGTTTGACCAAACCCATCCAGGTCTGCTGCTCGTCGCGTGCATGGGCTTCGTGTCGGTCATGCTTTGCCTCTGTCTGCTGGGCGAGTATGCGCTGGGGCTCCGGTCGATGACCAAGTTCCGCCGCACGCTGCAGCGCCACCACCAGTTCATCGAGCTCGCGCAGGTGGAACCTAAAAAAGATCTCGACTGTGGTGACGACGCATCCTCGAGCAGCAGCGACTCGCCCACGAGCCCGATGCTGCCGCCGGCAGGACCGCCAGCGACACCAAAAGTAGCAACAGCAGCAGCAGCAACGTCATCAGCTACAGCAGTCGTGATTGCAGTTGTCAAAGCAGCAACAGAATCACCAGCGAGTAGCGCATAGCAAGCAGGCGAAGGTGTTGTGCTGCTCTCGCTGGATCACAGTTACTGAAAAGACATCGCATTGAGGATCAGCTGTATGGACATTCGCATTGCGAGAGCGCCGGGTGATTCGAAATCCGCGCTGTACGCAATCACGCGGGCGTGACGCAGCAAGACGCGGCGCCACCGCGGCGACCATTGCATCGCCACCCCCTTTCCCTTGTTCCGCCTTTGCATGCTGCCGAGAGCGGGCGCGCGTGGCAGCCAGCACTCCCGCAATCAACCACACCGTTCTACATGTTTAAACCAAAGTTGTATTATCATTCTAAACTCATATAACCTTTCTCAAATATTAAACACTCACACATTGCGTGTATCCTACCTCGGTATAACAGCAAATCACTATAATAATCAAAGGAACCCACTACAAAGGGACGTATTTGGCGCCAAAGATCGCAATCGACAGATGGAAATGGCGCCAAACCAGACATTTCGAACTTAATTGAAGCCACGCGCCTTCCACGCGCCTCTTGAACCGCGGTTCCAAAGGTCCACTTTGCTATCCGCGCGTCGCTTGCAGCATGTAGCTGGTGCAAACTATAAGAGCAATCAGTGTTTGAAGTGCACGGCTGGAAACCAAGATTGAAGCATACACATTTCAAGACACATATATTTGCACACCCGCGCAGATGAGCGAGAAAAGTGAGCTTGCTGTCTATTAGCTGGGCTGCGGCACTCACGTCAATGTGACCTGCAATTTGTATGGACTCTGAAAGCACGCTCTCACAGCTGCTCTTTGCGCAATCTGGCTTGTCAAATGTGACCATTATACCCGAACTCAACTAGACCGAAATCCCATTTTGCATACAGCACCAAGTGACGTGCCGATAAAAAAGCGCGCCAAAAAGTTGTTCGTGGCCGCTCGTTCGTTTGGGGTTTGTTGGTTACCCTTTCTTCCCTTCTTGTGAAGCTGTTGGCATTCTTGCATTTCCTCCCTGCCGCCCAGCCAGCCAAGGAGCGCAGCAGTCCAAGAAGAAGAAACCCTTTCACCGCCGTCGCACCTCCCACCATGTACGTGCTCAAGCGCGACGGACGCCGCGAGGACGTCAAGTTCGACAAGATCACGGCGCGCATCACCAAGCTCTGCTACGGCCTGAACGAGAACTACGTGGACCCGATCAAGATCTCGCAGAAGGTGGTCGCCGGCGTGTACCCGGGCGTGACGACGTCCGAGCTGGATGAGCTCGCGGCCGAGACTGCCGCGTACCAGAGCACGCAGCACCCGGACTTCTCGAAGCTCGCGGCGCGCATCGCGGTGTCGAACCTGCACAAGAACACGAACAAGCTCTTCAGTGACAACATCGAGCTCTTCTATCGCAACATGCACGAGAAGAACGGCTCGGCCGCGCCGCTCATCGCCGACGACGTGTACGAGATCATCATGAAGAACAAGGACGAGCTCAACTCGGCGATCATCCACGATCGCGACTTTGAGTACGACTACTTTGGCTTCAAGACGCTCGAGCGCTCGTACCTGTTCCGCGTCAAGGGCAAGGTGTGCGAGCGTCCACAGCAGATGATCATGCGCGTGGCGGTCGGCATCCACAAGGAGGACATCCGCGCCGTGCTCGAGACCTATGAGTACATGTCACTCAAGTACTTCACGCACGCGACGCCAACGCTCTTCAACTCGGGCACCCCTCGTCCGCAGCTGTCGTCGTGCTTCCTGCTGTCCATGCAGGACGACTCGATTGAGGGCATCTACGACACGCTCAAGCAGTGCGCGTGCATCTCCAAGTGGGCCGGTGGCATCGGTCTCAGCATGCACAACATCCGCGCCACGAACAGCTACATCCGCGGCACGAATGGCTCGTCGAATGGTCTCGTGCCGATGCTGCGCGTGTTCAACGACACCGCCCGCTACGTGGACCAGGGCGGCGGCAAGCGCAAGGGCTCGTTTGCGGTGTACCTGGAGCCGTGGCACTCGGACATCTTCGAGTTTCTGGACCTGAAGAAGAACCACGGTAACGAGCTGCATCGCGCGCGCGACCTCTTCTATGCGATGTGGATCCCAGATCTGTTCATGAAGCGTGTGGAGGCGAACGGCGAGTGGAGCCTGTTCTGCCCGAACGAAGCGCCAGGTCTCTACGAGTGCTGGGGCGACGAGTTCGAGGCGCTCTACGCGAGCTACGAGGCGAAGGGTCTCGCGCGCAAGACGATCAAGGCGCAGCAGCTGTGGTTCGCGATCCTGGAGTCCCAGGTGGAGACCGGCACGCCGTACATGCTCTACAAGGACTCAGCGAACCGCAAGTCGAACCAGCAGAACCTGGGCACGATTCGCTCGAGCAACCTATGCTGCGAGATCATCGAGTACACGTCCAAGGACGAGGTGGCGGTGTGCAACCTGGCGTCCATCGCGCTGCCCATGTTCGTGCAGGACGGCGTGTTCGACTTCAAGAAGCTTTACGAGGTGGCGAAGATCGTGACGAAGAACCTGAACCGCGTGATCGACGTCAATTACTACCCGATCCCGGAGGCCGAACGCAGCAACATGCGCCACCGCCCTGTGGGCATCGGCGTGCAGGGGCTCGCGGACGCGTTCATCCTCATGAACTTTGCGTTCGAGAGCGAGCAGGCGTGCGAGCTCAACAAGAACATCTTTGAGACGCTGTACTTTGCCGCCATGGAGTCGTCCATGGAGCTCGCGCGCGAGTTTGGCCACTACGAGACGTACCCGGGCTCGCCTGTGAGCAAGGGCATCTTCCAGTTCGACATGTGGGGGGTCACGCCGTCGTCGGGGCTCTGGGACTGGGCCGCGCTCAAGGCGCAGGTCGCGCAGCACGGTATCCGCAACTCGCTGCTGCTGGCGCCCATGCCGACCGCGTCCACCGCGCAGATCCTGGGCAACAACGAGTCCACGGAGCCGTACACGTCCAACATGTACAACCGCCGCGTGCTCGCCGGCGAGTTCACGATCGTGAACAAGTACCTGATGAAGGAGCTGATTGAGCTGGGCATCTGGACGCCCGAGGTGCGCAACCAGATCCTGAACGACGGCGGCTCGGTGCAGAAAGTGCGCACGATCCCGGCCGAGATCAAGGAGAAGTACAAGACCGTGTGGGAAATCAAGCAGAAGGTGGTGCTGGACCAGGCGGCAGACCGCGGCGCGTTCATCTGCCAGAGCCAATCCATGAACGTGCACATCGCGGACCCGTCCATCTCGAAGCTCACGTCCATGCACTTTTACGCGTGGAAGAAGGGGCTCAAGACCGGCATGTACTACCTGCGCGGCCGACCAAAGGCCGACGCCATCCAGTTTACGGTTGACAAGGCGGCCATCGAGCGCGGGAACGCGCAGAAGGTGCAGGAGGAGGAGGAGGAGGAGTGCCTCGTGTGCAGCGCCTAGGCGGGTTCGTTCGTCGGACGGATGATGCAACCTGCGAAATCGCATCGCACTTTTGTGGAGGCATTGTGAGGTGGGCACTGACAATGGCATGGTGTCGAACATTGCTCGGTTCTCCCTTCGCGTGCCTGGACGGAGTGTAGTTATATCTATTGTCTCTTTCTCTCTTTAATTGCACTCGCAAGACAACTAACAAACAAAGCCATTCAGCTTCGCTTTTCAGTGTTTGCTTCTTCATGAGTATAGCAGCTCTTAGAACAAAACTGCAAGTTGGGGCATCGATGAGATGGCGTTGATAATTACTCTTGCCTCAAGGATACCGAGTGGTAAACTGTGGTGCCTGCTGGGCAGATCAACATTTCATTCACTACTGTCAGCACACACCTCCTGGCGGTCCGGGAGTGGTCATTCCAGTGGGGCGTGCGTGGCAGTGCTTCGCTTCACTTGATCAGCTTCTGGTTGTGGATGGTGTTGTTGCGAAGTGGTGAGGTGCAGTGTCTAAATGCACGATGCAGACCGCCACGAGTTGTTTCAACTTGTTTAACTTCAAAATGGCTCGGACAATTAGAATACCGTGGCGTCTACTTAAATTGAGAGGTTTATGAATGAGAAGATGCATTGCACAATAAAGCCTCTGTATCTAACGTATCTTTGTTGGGATTACATATTTTTGGGGTGCCATTTTCTAGCAATTTGAAAACCGTAGCGGAATACAAAATATAAAGTGCCCGCCAAAAGTATAGAAACTGTCGATTTTTTTTGATACTTTCAAAACCTACTGCGTTTTCAGCATCAAATGATGGCTCAAATAAACGCGT
>JAASFU010001135.1:0-10648 GCA_023333955.1 Globisporangium paroecandrum | reverse complement strand
ATTGTTTTCTATCCAGATGGAACTCAAATAACGTTAAGATACCCAGTTTCATAAATTCTCAACATTTTCCCGCTAAATCGTCATAAGGTTCAAAATTTCAAAAAAATACCATAGCCGTTATTAACTGAGATAGACTTTAGTAATACCGATAATCACGGACTCAGACATCTGATTCAGTCTGATTCATTTTGTCGGAATTCAGTCTCGTTCAACTGAAAAGCTCCATTCCATTCCCTTTCTTGGACGAACTCTTCACCTCACCGCTCCACCTGCTGCACATCGATACCTCCCAGCAAGCCCGCGACATCCTCAAGAACACTCAACAGCAGCCAGTATCCATGGCCGACGCGCGCGACAACGGCGAGCGCAAGCACCAAGTGGGGGACTTCAGCTGGATGGGCGAAGTGCCCGGCAAGAAGTCGTTCTGGCAGAAAGCGAAGGAAGACCCGCTCGTGCCGATCGGCTGCGGCGTCACGCTCACGGTGCTCCTCGGCGGGCTCGTGACGTTCCAGCGCGGCCAATCTAAGCTCGGCAACAAGTTTATGCAGGCACGCGTGGTCGCGCAGACGGGCACCGTGCTCGCGATGAGTGCCGGGGGCTTTCTCGCGGCGACCAAGAAAGAAGAGACCAAGAAGCAGTCGTACGAAGAGCGCCTGAATATCGAGCTGCGCGACGCGGGCAAGTGAGACTGTCTGTGGCGCGGCACGTGCGGCCTTAGCGACCGAATGGGCATTACATTTCGCGAAGTAGTGACGCCTCTCTATCTCCGGCTGCCGGACCACATTGCCGCTGTAGCTCGCATCCCAGTCTGAAGACGCACTCGCTTCAGCGAGTGTGTCCCCCCTCGCCTCGCTCACCGTTCTTATGTGTTCTCTTTCGTGGTGTGGTTTCTTTCTCCCAGACACCTACGTGTGTGTATCAATAACAAGCTTTTCACCTCGTTGTTTGCGCCGTTGCATCTGCATGCATACCAGTCAATCGTTGCAATCCCGCGTAACATCACACCTGCAAGGTGTTGCCAAATGAGTCCATTATTGCAAATTGAAATGACCGACAATCTCAATTTCGAATGATTTCTATTAGACAAAATTCGCAGCTCATTGATTGGATTGGCTAAAATATGTAGGAACCCGAAAGGACGCGATCTTGAAGCAAGCATCATTCACAAGAACGCCACTCGTCGACGAGCAGCAAGCAGCACTTGAGAGCACTTGAGAGACAACTGAGCGGCGACAATGAACGGGTACTTACTACGCAAATGTCGCTCCGAGCAGCAGCTCATGAACGAGCTCACGAAGCTCCTCGGGTCGAAGGACTACGCGTCTAAGAAGATGAGCGAGCTCGTGAAGGAGCTCGCGTTCTTCTACGTTTCGCCCGTGCTGCCGCACATCCCGCACTCGGTGCTCAAGGACCTCTGCGCGCTGCTCACAAACCTCAAGGACAAGAAAGAGGACCTGCGCATCGCCAAGATGGCGCTCTGCTTCCTCGCACGCATCATCGACCAATTCGAGCTCCGCTACCAGCAGCAGCCGCAGCACGAGGAGTACCGAACGCAGAGCTTCGAGCTCTCGGTCTCCGTGCTCGCGACGCTCATGAAGGTCATGGAGAAGTCGGAGCTCAGCCACGCGAGTCTGTCACGCCAGTACGCATGCCTCAAGCTCTTCGCGTTCCTCTGCCGGATCTTCAACAAACCCGACGTGCTCATCCAGCGCGTGAAGCCACTGATGCAAAAATCTCCCGTGTGGACGCTGCTCTCGGGCGACAAGAAGGCGATCGCGAGTGTCACGGGCAAGAAGGATTTCCCGGCTCAGCTTGCAGCGCTCGCCGCCATGTTCCACGGCGTGCGCTTCCACATGAGCTACGGCGAGCAGGAGACCATGTTGGAGCTGTTGTTTCAAGCGGCGTTCCTACCAAACTGCGTCGCGTCTCGCCACGCTGCCGCAACGATCCTCACGCTCTTTGAGCTCTCGAAGGAGCACGCCAAGACGATCCTCAAGACGCTCGAGTGGTACTTGATGAAGTTCCGCCCCACGTCTCTGCGCGTCGGGGACACACTCGCGACGATCTACCTGCTGCGTCTCAGCGGACAGATCAGCCGTTTGCCCACGAGTGATGACTCGGACGGCTCCGGTTCCTCAACTTCGTCGTTCTCAAAGAACAAGAACAATTCGTCCTCGAAGGTGATCAGCGTCTCGAATTTGCTCGATTTGTCGTACGACATGGGAGGTTTACTGCCTCAAAGTGCTGGAGGCGCTGGTGCGTCACCTCCGCCGTCGCCGATCGCTCGACAGAGACAGAGACTCGACGGCGTCAAGGTGTCCAGCGCACTTGTGACTCGCTTGAAGGACATGCTGCTCGACGTGCTCTGCGTCGCTTCGGAGCAGAAAACCTCAACCACCACTGCGTCGACGTGGATCCCCAACGCGGTCGCACTGGCCGCAATCGAGGAGACTGTGAAGGACAGCGACGCCGAGTCGTGCTTCATGAAAGTGCGCGGCAGCGTGTGCGTCTTTGAGATTGTCGCTGGGGTTCTCGTCAAGATGTTGCGTGACGCCTCGACGGCGAACGTTGTGGTGCTGCATCGCCTGTGCCGCGTCATCCAGTTCACCGCCGAGTGCCTCGATGGTGCGGTGCTACAGATGACGGGATCCGCGCACCAGCCCCAGTTTCTGGACAAAATTACTGAGCGCACCGTGGACTTTAGGTCGCACTCCAACCCGTTCATTGCCTGCGAGAGTCTGCGCGCGCTTGTCTGGCTGCTGCCGCGGCTCTCATCGAATGCTCCAAGCGGCTGGGAGCTGCTCATGACCCGCCTCATAGAGCTTCCGGTGGATCAGATCAGCCCCGAGTCGCGCGTCGCGATCGCCGAGGTGTTCTTCCACCGCGCAGTGACAAATCCGAGTCTGAACCAGCACCAAATCGACACGGAGCTACTCAAGAAGTGCCTCGTCGTGACGCTCTCGTGGTTCCAGACCTCGCCCTGTGAGTGGCACGCCGCGATGTTGGTCCGGATCTGGCAAACGACGCTTCGCAAGTCACTGGGCACGATGGGCGACGACGCCTTCCGCTCGATCAACGCTGTGTTGGACTTCCAGCACCACCACCTCCACGTGAAAACAACCACAGAGCTCGTGAAGCGAAGCACGCTCGACTTCCTCTATCGCACGGGTGCGAAGTTTGCTGTCCACCAGTCATCGTGGTTCCAAGCGCTCTCTCTACGGCTAACCAAGCAAATGCTGCTCGAGTCGCTCATCTCGCGCCGCCTCAGCGTCCAAGTGATGTCGCAACTGTCCCGTGAAGCCCAGCAGCTCGGCAAAGCTGCCATCGTCCAGCAACTCACTGTGCTCATGGCATACTTGAAGCAAACCGATCCAGCGGACGTCGAGAACAGCAACAGCAACAGCGATCAGCAAAGCGGACCATCTTTTCAAAAGACGAAACGAAAGCCGAATGTGTTTGTTGAGACGCGCATCCACTCGCAGGTTGTGAAAGACATGCTCGGGATCCAGGATCTGGTTCTTCACGCAGGACTGGAAACGCGAGCGCCGTCCATCGCAGGAGCTATTCCAGGCACTGCGTCGGCATCAAACCCGTTTTTCAGTGGCGCAGTACCAGCAGCAGCAAGCACGACAGTCTTCGATGGAGTTTTCTAGAGACGCCGAGCAGGCAACATATGAAGAGCTACAACGCACCAGCACGCGAGAACGAAGGATACAATCTGGAAATGCGGAAAACAAGCTCAAAACCAAAATACATGTATGAAGAGGACAGACACGCTCGAGTTCTTTCTGCCAAACTTCGCACTCATCTGCTGTCACCGCTGTTGCTTTCGCTTCACGGTCTTCCTCGTCCATATCTCGCAACACTCTCTTTTTAAAACGCAGTCCAAATCACTGGAAGAAGTAGGATAGATTAGTCACTTTCTGCTGCCGCTTGCTCACTTGAACGTGTTGAAGTCGCGCACTTCGTTCACAATCTCCAGCGCGCGCTGCAGGAGCGTTCGCATCTCGTAGCAATTGGATCGTCTCGCGGCGATGTCGCCAGTCTCTGCGAGCAGCTCGTTCAGCTTGTCTTCGCGGTAGAGCGCGGACACCAGCTCGTTCTGCACATTCTCCTTCGAGTTCGACACCATGAAGCACATGATCGCCTTCGGCACCAGATCTAAAAAGTTCTTGCGCACAATGTCAAAGTACGACGCGAGCAGGCTCTTGATGATCTCAGTCTCAATGCGCTCTCTGTCGGTCGGCTCTTCCACCTGTCGCATGCTCACAGGCACCTGTGGGAGCTTCACGATGCCGCTCTTGTCTGCTGTAGCTTTCTTCTTGCCTCCCGGGAAAATGTACGACATCAATCCGTTGTCATCGCCTTGTCCGCCAGCGCTTGGCTTCGCGTTGCTCGTAGATGCGCGGCGAGGGTCCTTGTTCGGGTCCTGGTAGCCATTGCCACCGGTGCCTCCCGAGATTGTCTCGCGTTGCAGCTTCTCCATGAGCTGAGCGACCGCGCGACTGCCGCCGATAAAATCTGGGTGGTTCGTGTTCACATACGACAACTCAATCTGAATGAGGTTCTGAATCATCGCCTGCGTTGGCACCAGCGATCCGCGTAGCATGTTGTTCACCACTTCGATCACGCGGTTGCGAAGTTCAGGGAAGCGAGAGAGCTCCATGGTCTCACACTGCGACGTCACGCGCTGCAATTCGTCAAACACCAAATCGATGCACTGGAGCCCTGGCTGCTCCAAGCGCTTGATCTGACGCTTCGCGAGCAGCTCAAACGACACTTCTGGGACAAAGAGCGACTGACGAGGACCATTCGCATTGCGGATCGTCGTGCGAATATCTTCGTCGGTCAAGTTGTCGAATGGGTTCACTTCTTGCAGCGACTTCGCGAAAATGTCGTTGAAAATGTAGCTGATGCGCGCGCCGCCGTACAATTCGTTCATCTCGACACCGTTGAGCGCGTGATTGCGGCCATCCAGTGAGTTCGTGAAGTTGGTCGAGAAGTGCGAGATCAAGCTGAGCAGGCAGCCGCCCATTTCCGTCTTGCTCATTGACTCGGTCGGGGACCCCATTTCCACAAGCTCATTGTCGAGATCACTCACCATGCTTCCGATCTTGGATTTGATCTCTGGAAGACAGTCGCGGATGTGGTGCATCAGGATCGTATTCAGTGTCTTCGAGAGGTACTGCGTCCCCATGCGCGTGGACATGCCGCGGTACGCTGGGTGGTTCTTGAAGAACTGCTGCTCCTTTCCGAGACTGTCGCGGATCGCGAGCTTATTGTTGATGTCAGCTTGGCTGCGGTTGATCACTCCGACAAAGCCGCGCTTGAGCGGGATGACGCGGCCCTGGAGCATGTCCATCGCATCCGTACCTTCGTCCATCAAGTCGAGCTTCGTAAGCACGCCGATTGTACGCTGCCCCTCAGGGTCGATCTCGCGCGCGAGCTTGAGCGCATCGCTGTTCGCGAGATCCGAGTTGGCAGGCGTGACCGCCAGGATGATCGAGTTTGGGTTCGAGATGAACTCGATGCACATATCGCGGATCTGCTCTTCAATGTTCACCGGCTGGTCGCCCACTGGCACTTTCGTGACACCCGGAAGATCCACGAGCGTCAGGTTGAGCACATATGGCGAGAAGATCTTCAAGTTGATCGACTTGTTCGAGATGCCCTTGTTCTTGCCCGTGATGCGCTCGGTCTCCTTCTCGATCTCGCGGCGGATCTCGTTGAAGTCCGTGAACTTCTGGCCGGGCAAGTGCAGAAACTCGCCCCATTCATCGGCGGCTTCGCCCGTGCCGTTCGCAGCGGTGGGGGGAGCCTCCGTCGGCGCCGAGCCAGTGGGGCCGATGTTGTACAGCTGCAGCACGAGTGGCCGCCGGGTGACGATGCCCGTGCCGCGCGGTAGAAAGTCCTTGCCCACGATGTTCTCGAGCACGGACGACTTGCCGCTGCTCTGCGAGCCGATGACGACGATCTGCGGTAGGTTGATAGGCGACTGGCCGATGGCGCTGAACACGTCCTGCAGCTTGTTGATGATCGGGATGAGCTGGTCCATCGTGGCTGTTGTTGTTGTTATGTGTGTGGTAATGTGCTTCTGCTGTTACGTGCCTTGCGCGCCTGCTCTCTCCGCTCTTCGTCTGCGTGTGAGTCTTGGGGGCGTCGTCTGTTGCGTAGTGAGCTTCGCGTTCTATGGGCGGGCGGGTGGGGGTGGAACGCACGCGGCAGCGCAACTCACTCTCGAGCAAAAATGCGGCAGGCTTTTCTCTTTCTCTGCGTCATCCAACTTTGGTGGGTTTGTTTTCTTTATCCTCTTATAATGAATATTGCGAAAACTCAGGTAGATCATTTTGACCTACAGCTAGGTTTAATTCATTTTTTACGAATAGGGCAACAGAATTTAACCTTACCCAGGAATATTTTGGCTCAAATGCAAGCTCAATTTAAAGAGCTGAATCCACCTCATCTAACGAGTACCATAATTTGTATGTAATGTAAACAGGTCTTCGTAAAATCTCTTTTAATTATAATTATAAAAAGGTAAATGGAGGCACATTCAAGGTAAGTGTACATTCACTCTCGATTCAATAAACCTTAGCAAGCATCTCAGAGAACTTGCCAAGGTTTTTCATCTAAAACCAGGTGGACCACACATAAACCAGATCTCGCTCATTTTGTATGTTGACAGAAAAATAAATTCAACAGGCTAATACTGTACGTACGTCTAGCACATTCGTCTCCAACCTCCTTCACAGATGGGTACACTTCAACTTGCCTGGTCATAGATATCGTTCATTCTGTAATCGGCTGACCCGATCCAGGATCTGAAACCAAATGGATACGAACCGTTTCGACGGCGCGACCGATCCTCAGCATTTCATTTTGCATTACTCCAATCGCGCAGTTATACAGCAGAAGCGCACCAGAATACTACTCACAGACAAGTCTAATCACGAGCTGCCAGTGACTGAAGCAAGAGGAACTGAACTGCAAGCCGACTCGACGGCGGTTTATCCGAGCAGGTTCTTGGACTCATCGTCGCCCCAGCGACCGCGAGTGCTCTTCTTGCGCTGGTGCTGGCTGCGGATGCCGAGAAACGCGCACAGAGCCACGAGCCCGAGCAGGATGGCCGCCGACGCGTACTGCGAGAACGAGAACTGCTTTGGCTGTGCATCAGAGCTCAGCGCAGACGACTCGGTGGTCACTGGCGCGTCGCAGTTGCGGCGCGTGCGGCCAAACGCAATCGCCTTCTCGAACTCCTTGAGCGAGCAGAGAGCTGTTCCAGTGACACACAGGCAAGACGTTAGTAATATCTTTCGTATAGTGAAACAAACGTAGAGACTGCAGCCAGCAAACAAAAAAGCAACCCCCACTTACTATCACTGCATTCTGGAATGTGCACCGGCTTGCCCTGGAAGAGCATGCGGACGCCAAACGAGCCAGCCTTGAGCTTGTAGATCTCCATCGAGAGCACGCCAGCGTACGGGGTCCACTTGCCGTCCCAGTTCTCCTTCACAATCGCGGCCATGAACGGCATGATGGTCGAGTCGTGGCCCAGCGTGATCGTGAACTTCTGCGCAGTTGGCTTGCCTTCCACGAGGGCGTCCAGACGCGTGATGATCTCGTGCACGAGCGGCTGCATCGCGGTCTTGGCGAACCACGAGTCGTTGTACGTGAGGTAGAGCCTCTCGCGGGCCTCCACTTCGCTGAACACCTTGGTGAACTTGTCTTCGTCCACGCCGTCTGGTAGTGGAAGGTCGTTGCAGCGCGCCGTGCTGAGGCACTCGAGCACCGTGTCCCACGAGAAGTTGCCAACCACGTCGTGGAAGTCCTTCGTAGTCTTCAGTTGCACCGCGGCGTTGATGTGATTCATGAACGCAGGTGAGTTGTTCGAGAGGTTGCCGATGAAGCCCATGAGCGGACAGATGTTCTCGTTCGCGTTCACGTGGTCAGTCGAGTAGTCGGCGACGTTCCACGTGAGCATGTGGTCGACGTTGCGCGAGAGGCTGCCATCAGGAGGGAAGATGCCGTCCATCAAAGCCTGGCCGGACCCCAGCGTTCGCTCTTGATCATCACTACAGAATAGGTTTAAACGCACATGTGAGCCTGCTCGTTAGTCACTGAAAGATAGCCATTTCCGTGCAATCAAAACGACAAACTAACCTTCGAAGGTAGATCTGATCAAGCGGAAGGAGCTGTCGAAAAGAATGAGATGCATTGTCACAATCAGATGATCGTGGGTGCAGCCATATTCAGTTTGACAGTAGTACTCTTTGACTCACCGAGAGGTTGGCGTGAGGAAAGATCTTGAGCGGACCGTCGCCAATGTACGCGTCGCGGAGAATCCTAACATTGCAGATCATAGAGAAACAATTAGTGGTGCGGCAGAAGACTTTCGGCATTGACGCATGCGCAAGCTGCCAGAGCATCACACGTACAGTCCATTCTTGAGGTGCTGCTGACGACCGAGCGGGAGCAAGCCGCCGACCACACAGTTGCCAAGCAAGATGTTCTCTCCGTCCATGTAGTTCTTTCGGTATAGACGCCCAAAGCCGTTCTCCTCGTTGAAGCCGATGTTTTGGTTCTGCAGAGTCCAGTTCAATCATACATGCGTTGTTATAATCAAACGTACCATGAGAGCAAGACACAAAACCCACCATGCGCAGCTCGTACCGAGACCGACGTGGTCGTGCAATTCCACTTGGCGTTCATCGGGCTGTGGTGGCCCTTATCCCAGCAAAAGAGGCGCGAGTACGGCGCACGTGCTCCATGGCGAGCAATAATCTGATAACACCCATCCACGTTGCATCATCATTAGTCCACACGCCCCAACCAAAACACACACACGCGCACACACACGCGCACATACGACAGCCCATAGCACTACAAACCCACCTGCACTTGCGCCAGCGACTCGACGAGCTCCTCTTGGTCCGCGGCCAGCGGCTGGATCTTGGTGGCGTCCATGCCGTCGAGGTCGTTGCAGTAGCCGTGGGGCTTCCATCCGTCGTACGGGCCGGCGTGCACTACCGCGGCGGCCATTGCGGACGCCACGACCAGCGCGAAGCGTAGACTTGCAAGCATTTTGAGAGAGAAAGCGTGGAGCTTGAGCTGGTGGAACTGCTTGCGGTCTGCAGCGGAAAAGAGCGAATGGCGCGCGTCGTCTTCTTTCAAAAAGAGAAAGAGAAAGAGCAAGCAGCAGGTGGTGGTCGTAGCGTTGGAGCTGCTCGTTCGCTCGTTCGCTCGAGGAGCCAAAAACGGAAAAACGGCCCAAAGAACGTGATGAGTGTATGTTTCTACGGTACCTCAAGCGTCGTGCGCGGGTCGACACGGGTCGCGTCGGACCAATCAGTGCGCAAGCACGCGCGCGGTTTAACGACTGTTTGCGTACCACCGATCGACCAACGTTGAAGATTCGTTGCAAAAACATACGAATGATATTTGAAATAGTGCATGCGCGACAAATTGGTGCTTTCGGTTCTCTGCGAACCGGCCTATTATATTGTACGACGCAGCCTCTGACCACCTTCAAAACCGGAACTCCACACAAAATGAACCCTACCGCAGCATAACCCAAGATTCGCGGAGAATCTTGGAGCGTGCATCATTTCTCGCCTGCGCAACTCTGCCGCGTCATTGGCATCGTCATTGTTCTCGGTACGTGATAGATGCGAAAATGATTTTTATCCTACAGACGAACTGTTTGTTGCTCAGGTGTGAGGTGACTAGTGTACACTGTTGATATAAGCTTTACAAGGCGTTCAAACGTTCATGTGCTGATCAAAGCTTAACTTTTCCAATAACACCGACTTGGCTTTCCTGAAATGTTAATTAAAATCCCAATTTGTTTTCAATACAGTCACCATTCTCAATACTAAACAGCAAGATTGCAGCCAGAAAATATACAATTTGACAGAGAAGCACATAGATATAGGAATTAAAATATAGAGGTATCTATTCAGTTAGCTGACTCAGGAGCAATGCAAAGCTTGTCCATTCCAGAAACAAGCTCATAGATGTCTGCCGCAAGAATTCCAGTGTGACGCCAACAGTTGACAACAGTGGCTTTCGTCACCGTGTCCCACGCCGGCTGGGCCCACCGCATTGCCACTAAGATGCTCACGTTGTAGAGCTGCTCGGCTCTCTTGTCTATGTCTTCCTCCTCGACCCCATCCACTTGCTCCAGCATTGCGTCGAGCTTGTCCACCACGTATTCGTCTCTAATTCTGTTCAGCTGGCTCTTGAACGATTTGGTGATGCCGGCATCCTGTGGTTGCAGATGAGCTGTTGTGTTGGGAGGCAGGAAGTGCAGCGTGACGTGTGAATAGCGCTCGGTCACGCGGTGGGGGGACACGTTATCGAGGAGAAGAAGCACGTGACGCTCCTCGCTGCGCATCATCTCGTTGAAGTGTTCAAGTCAAGTGCGAAAGAGCTGCGCTGTCATCCGGCCCTTGGCTGCATTCGTGTAGGCGAAACCGAGTTCGGCTGCCGTGTGGGCGCCAAAGCACCGTGGCTTTTGCGCCATGCCCACAAAAAGCAGCGGCGCTTTGAGCGAGAGGTCTGCGTTCGTTGTGACCGCTACTGTGAGTCTCTTCTTGATCTTCTTTCGCCCTGCGACGCTTGAACGCGAGACAGACGTCGGGGATGCCGT
>JAASFU010001134.1:0-10663 GCA_023333955.1 Globisporangium paroecandrum | reverse complement strand
GTACATCGGACTGCTCGTGCAGACAAACTTCCACCCGTCCGACCACGAGACGATGCAGCTTCTCCGCTGGTTTGACAAAGCCGCAAAAGAAGACCAACACCCATCCAAGAAGCTGCTGCTCAGCAGCCGCGTCGTCAGTCTCGCGTACGTGCTCGTGGTACTGCTGTGCTATCCACTCGCACCGTCGCTCAACAAGATCCCGAGCCAGCGCGAAGACTCGACGAAGATGGTCCTCGCGCTCTCGCAGCAGTGCATCTTCTCGTTGTATAACGCGAAGGCGTCCTGTCCGCTGTTCATCATCACGGCGGTGCTTCTCTACACGAAATCGCCGTCGCTGCTGCCGTTCCTCGCATCGGTGATTGGCAATGACGGCTTGCCCGTGCAAGCGCTCCGCGTAGACTTTCTGCACGTGTTTGGCGATGTCGTACTCAAACCGATCCTTACGGAGAACATCATGGCGCGAGAGGTGCTCACGTTCGCACCTGCGATGGACTTTGATGCGTTTGACGGCGAGATCCTGAACGAGATGACGCTTCGCGGGATCTACGGACTGCTCAGTGAGAAATCGTTCCTGCGGCACCAGCACGGCCGCGCGCTCGAAGAATGGATCGTGACCCAGCTGGAACAGGCGGTGCTGCCGCTGCACCCGCTTATGCTCAACCTGCTGCTGGAGTGGATCGAGAACTACGTCGTGGCGTTCGAGTACCCGATTTCGCAAAAGCCCGTGCTCCAGCTCTCGATCATCCCGCTGCGCATCACGACTTTGAACAAGTGGCTGAATGCTCCGTGTCTGGCACAGCGCTACCAGCCATCTACTGCTGGTAATACTGTAGATGGAGAAAACGAAGGCACTTCCGATAAAGCGAGAGCCTGGGCCAAGGGTGTACTCGCGCTCACGTACGGGTTGCAGTTCAACCAGCGTGTTCGTCACGCAATGATGATGGCCGGAAGCAAAATCAGTGCTCTCTCAACCGACACGTACCCTCCCAGCGGCGATGTGTGTCTTTTCTACGAGCTGAATGAATTCCCATTGCGCAACATCTTGCGGGAAGTGATGGCGAGCGGCGGCGAGGGTCAGGCTTTCGAGTTCGTTGCACCAACGTTGCTGCGGCTCTTGGTCGAGGAGTATCCTCACCGTGTGGGGCCGATCACGTTGTCTCCTGCGCTAGCCGATCAGAGCGAGTTGGACCGATGCTGGTTCCGAAAGCGCGAGCAGTTGTTGAGCTTAGTTCAGGACAACTTGAGCTCAGGACAGTCAATGAGCGCGGATTCGTGCATGGCGCTCAAGTTGTTCGTGTCAGAGCTGGAGACTGCACCAGCCAGCACCCTTGTGCGAGAATTCGAGATGATCGTGGACCAGATCCTACCGCCGATTCTGGTCTCACGTAAGACTCTCCTCTCGCAACATCAGCAAGATGCCTCAGCGTATGGCGAAATTGTGTTTGCGCAGCTCTCGCAGTTGTACGAAACCCGAGTGATGCACGAGCACCTGCAGCGCAGCAGTCTAAAGATGAAGCTGATCCACTCGATTTGCTTCCCAGAGCTGGTTTTCAAGCACTACCAGCAACGCCAGCAGCATGGAGACAGGTCGATCTCGCGCTCAGCGGCGTTGAACCACTTGGTCGCGTACAGTCAGGTGGTCGAAGAGCCATTCCGGTTGCTCAGTGATGCGCATGATTCGGTTTTCCAGTCTCCAGCGCTTTTGCGGATCTTGTTGCTGCTCGTGCGCGACTTCCGCGACGCCACGAACGTGCATTTGAAGAAGCAGGACCCAGCGCTAGTGTCGCGCAAACAGTTGCTTCAAGGCGCTGCGTCAGTTGCTGCGAGCGAGTCTTCCACTCCGTTGCTGGTGACCAAGACTGCGAGTATCCTGCATCACATGCTGGTCCAGGAGTGTCTGATTGTGCATGCGCTGCTCAACAAAATCACAGTATCGAAGGGAGAGGATGGCTCTACTGTCCCGCAGAGCCAAGAGGACGTCCAGCGTGAGTGCAATCGCCTGCTGTGCGATACGTTGGACGAGTTCCTGCGCGACGAGCAGAGCTCCGCGCTGCTGCCGCAGAAGCTCATCACGGCAGTCCACCAGCAGGGCTACGACAGTGCGCTGATTCCGATCCTGATGGAGCACGTGCCGTCTATGCGATCGCTGTGGGACCACTGGATGTCCCAGGCATCAGCTCAGTCCAGCAATGCTCCTGCCCAAGGCTCTTCTTCTTCTTCGTCTTCCTCGCGCTCCTCCACCCAAACCCAGGGCAAGATTCTGAACGAGTTCGTTGCAACTGACGTCTCTGAAAAGGATTTGACCAAGTGGCGATTCCGCCTGCAGGTTTTCTTTGCGCTGTGCGGGAAGTACATCGTGCCGAGTCAGGCGCCAGTTGTGCTGCAGACGCTCAAAGTCTTGCTGAACAAGCTCCGAGGCGTGATGATGACTGCGATCTCCTCTTCGTCCGGCGGTGTACCAGGTGGTGCGTCGGACAACGAAGAGATGCGAAAGCACGCCGCGTTCCTGGAGGAGATCCTGCCAACAGCTGTCGCAGCGTGTGCGCAGCATCCAGAACTGAGCGCCGAGCTGGTCCAGTTCTTGCTGAAGCTGCAAAAACAGAGCGGCAGCGCGTCGGCAGGGTTGAGCAGTTCCGCTTTGAGCGGTACTACCAGTAGCAGTACCTGGAAGAAAGAGAGTGGCGGGTACAGAGCTGTGAAAGACCTGGACGAGGTTCTGCGAGATGCGTACGCGCTCTTGCTGGAGCAGATTTAATGGAGCTGAAAGATTGAGTTGCATTTTCATTTGGGGATTGTTTCTTTATAATTTGGTTGTCTATGTGAAATTGACAACATAGTTACTCCAGGATCGTGATGCGACCTTCACGCTCCGAGTACGAGATCAGGCGCTTCTTCATCATGAAGTCCGCCACGACGATCGGGATCTTGTCGGCGATCCGGATCACTTCGCCCCGCAGCCACTCGCTGATACCGTCGCCACCGCCGCTCACGAACTTGGACGTCGCGACGAGCACCGAAGCGTCCAGGTCGATGTCCTGCCCCTGCTCGTCCTTGAACTCGGAGATCGTCGGCTCCGACGGGTTCGTCTGTCTGTCCAGCGTCACGCGAAGCCCCGAAATGTGCGGGTGCGAGCCCGAGAGCTGCGGGTACTTGGCAAAGTGCTGCAGGATCGCGTCTCGAAAGTCGCGTGCCTGGATGCGCACGACCACCGCGGGACGAGGGAACGGCATCTCCTGGCCGAGGATGCCCACTGTCACGTTCGTTCTCGCCGCGTAGGACTTGTCGCCGCGGATGAAACCGCCGTTGATCAATCCAAAGTCCGTCGCGAGCTCACTGCGCAGCGCGTCCGCGACGAGGTTGCCCATATTGCACTCCCCCGAGCGCAGCAGCGACGTCTTTGTGAACAGCGGGAGCGCCAGAGTCGCGAGCACGCGGGCATTTTCTCGCGCGCTCTCTTCGGTCTCCATCGATTCCATGTACTTGTGCACGATCTTCTGGCACTCAGGCTGCGGCGGCGTGTGCTGGTTCGTGAGCATCGTCCACTGCGGACAGATCGCGAGCGGTCTCTCCGGGTGCTTCGTGGACTTGGAGATGTGGAACTCGAGCTTCGCGAGCCAGAAGGCGTTTTGCCCCGACTTGTGGATGAACGTCTTGCCTTCGTACAGCGTGAATGGTTCGTGGTCGTGGCCGCCGATCATGACATCGATGCCGGGCACTTTGCGCGCCAGCAGTTTGTCCTGCGCGATGCTGAGGTGCGTCAGCGCGATGATGAAGTCCGCGCCTTGGACCTGCAGCTCCTCGACGCAGCGCTTGGAGGTGCTGAACACGTCTTGGAACAGCACCTCGGGCCCCGGGAACGACAGACTCGGCGTCTCCTGCGTGCAGACGCCAAAGACGCCGAGTTTGAGGCCGTCGCTGAGCTCGATGATCTCCGTGTCGATGACGTGATCAAAGAGTTTCTCCGTGGCCGCGTCACGCACGTTCGAGCCAAACCACTTGAACTTGGACTCCTGCATACGCTGCTTCAAGATCTGCGAGCCAAAGTCAAACTCGTGGTTGCCCAGCACCACGTACTCGATGCCCAGGTGGTTCATCAGCTCGATCATGTGTGCGCTGCAAGCCATACAATAGTCAAGAATGCGCGTTAGTATAACCACCAGTCACCGCCATAGTGAGACGCGCATAACAACACCAATACACACAGCACGTACCCCTTGTGTCGTTCGCCCACCTCGGACCCAGACAGGAAGTCGCCGTTGAGGGTCACCAGCAGCTTCACGTCCTGCGGCAGCGACGCCTTCTCGCGCTCCAGCAGCGTCGCCAGCTCCGCGATGCCTACCACACACACACGAATCGCGTCAATGTTATTTAGCTCTGCAATGACACTCCAACTGTCGTCACGCAAGAGCTCTTCGTACCGCCGCGGCCCTGCTCGTTCGGGTACATGTCGTAGACGTCGTTGACCGAGAGCACGACAATCGTGGCGGCGCGGTCGCTCTCGTCCTGCTTCCGGCGCCAGTTGCTGCTCATCGTATCTGCGTTGAACACCATGCTGGCTGCTGTGTTGTAGCGCTTGCTTGCTTGTTTGCCTGCCCTGAGGTGATTGCTCTGAGGACGCCTTGCTGGGCTTCTGGTCGAATCACGAATGCGGATGAATGAAGTGATGACTTCTTCTGAAGTGAAACTGTCTTATCTACTGACAGTGTTTATTTATGCTATTTATAGCCAATGCATGACGACAATGATGGCTGACTAAGCGGCATGATTGGATGAAATTCAATTCTCCCTAAAACATACAAAATCCAAGTTAAAAGGGGAATCGCTCAAAACCTTATGAAATATGCCGGTCCGTGATTGGTTGAATTGCGTCTAAACAAAATGATTCAAGTTGAATTGCTTTGATTGGATGAAAATTCTAATACCGACATGAGACCGGTATTTAAGAGAGTAATCACAAGTAGTAAGTGATGGTTTTGGAAATCATGAATGAAGGTCAGTTGACATGTCCCATGATAGGAACCTTCAGATCTCCTCAATCGAATAGTGTCTATGTGCATATCCTTTTTGGGAGTTTCCCATCTACACACATATAGAAACCCTGCAACTGCATAGTAGACACTTTGACCACATCCCCTTCCTATTCGTCTCCGATGAACCCGACGCGACAAAATGATTTCGGTCGAGAAAGAGCGCGACTTCCTGCACTCTGGCGATCAAGGTAGACGAAGAGCTGACTGCGACGCGACTGTGTCTCGGAGAGGGAGCATCAACAACTTTCACTAGTTGGTACACGTTGTCTGCGACGCGTCGGCCACTGCTTTGTTCATGAACTGGAAGTCCAAAGGTAGCGTGAAGCACCAGCTCGACATTTACATAACTGTGTCACCATTCTATCGATCGGGATTCTTCTCATGAATTTAGAGCACACTATCTCAAGCGAATTCGCGTCTATCGTCTATCGGATATCCCCCGCACTGTCACTTGCTCGTTAACACGAGTGACATGCTAGTTGCTCTTTTGCTCGTCTGCTGAATTCAACTTGGTCCAGCTGCTGAATAGCAACGGAACGAGAGATATCTCTACCTCAGTCTTCAGAACCTCTGAGGAATACCTTGACGGTAGAAATCTGGGTATTCTTGCGAATACACCCACTCCGTCCTACTTGTTTTCGCAACTCCGCTTTTTTCACCATAAATACTGATCAAAGAAGTCGTCGTAGAGCCCTTGGCGCTCCCAGTACGCGACGCTATCAGTGTATTCAGCTCTCAGTTTAGTTTTCGCTTCATCCACCAACTCTGGCAGTTCGAGGAAAGTTTCGAGCGATATCATTTCTCTCTGTGGCGAGTCTGCACCGTGTTCGAGCAGGCATTGCACCACGTTGGCGTGATCTTGGCGCTTGGCGATTTCGATTGGAGTGAACAGGAAGGCGCTGGTACAGCTGACATCCGCGTTCTGCTCCTCAACCAGATACTTGACCACCCCAAAGTAACCTTTCTCAGCAGCAAACATGAGCGTACACTCACCGACATTCGTGCGACCTTCGACATCTGCCCCGCTTTCGCAAAGCAGCTCCACAATCGCCAACTGACCAGTGATTGCTGCGATGATTAGCGGTGTGAAAGTCAGTGGCGTCTCTTCTTTGTTCAAGACGAACTCGGCATTCACGTTCGCACCGTGGGCGACCAGCATCTTGATCCCTTCGACACGACTACCGCGGAGTATCGCATAGCAAAGCGTTTGAGAGGTGTCCTGGAGATCGCGTTCCTGATACGCGCCATGGGCGAGCAATACCCGAAGCACGGCAGGATGACTCATACTGTGATCCAGCGCTGTCCAACCGTCATCCGACAAGATCGTCGGGTCCGCGCTCCATTCCTCCAAAAGGTACTCTACGATCTCCACATGCTGGTTGAGAACTGCAACTTGAAGCACGGACACGTCTCCGCTACCGAGAAAGTTGATCGCCGCTCCGTGTTCGCAAAGGTACTGAACGATCTCGAAATGACCTTCCGACGCAGCTCGACACAGGGCCGAAGCACCGCCATGTCTCTGGATCGCAGCCCCTCTGGACAGCAAAAATTTCACGATCTCGATGTGGCCGCCCTCGGCTGCGCCGTTCAGTGCCGTGTTGTGGCAGTTGCTCTCAAGACTCATATCGTAGTCTGATGGGAGGACACTTAGTAGATAGCGCACAGCGTTTATTCGCCCTTGGAAAGCAGCGATGTGGAGAGGTGTGAGACCATGTCGGACGGTTCGGATGTCGAAGTCAACGGGGGGCTCCGTGCTGATGCGCTCCAGAAGCTGCAGCATCAAGGTGTTGCCGAATTTGGCCATTAGATGGACGGCCGTGAGGTTGCTCGTCGTGATTTCCTCCACAATGCTTGCTCTATCTTGCAGATTCAGGTGGACCACCGCGGGAGATATTGGCGTGATTTGTTGCGCAACGCTCGCTCCGTCTTGCAAAAGCAGCTCCACTGCTCCCACTAGACCAACTTCGATTGCACTCCTGAGCAGTTGCAGCCGTGAGACTTCCTCCACATCTTCTAATGCTTTGTAGGACACCAACAGCTCGAAGATTTCCATTTGCTTGCCTTTGATAGCCATTGCAAGACAGTCGAAGGCTTGTTTGCGAGTAAACTCGCCTTTGCTCAGGATGTACCGAACGATACCGACTTGCCTATCTTGCACAGCGGGCTCCAAGCAATCGGTCATCTCGCCGAGTCTGTCGAGCTTCCCGATCTTGTGCTCCACGAGGTACTCGAGAATGCGCAGCTGCCCGCACCCGCTGCCACAGACCGGATGTTCTCCCCGCTCCACAGCTTGCAATTCGCGTCTGCACCCGCTGACAGGAGGTACTTCATAACCTGGAAGTGGCCACTCGCTGCTGCCACATGCAAAGACGTCATGCCGTGGTAGTCTGCGGCTCCCAGGTCGGCTCCGAGCTCGACCAGCCATTTCACGATCTCCAAGAACCCACAGCTCGCTGCGGAGTACAGTGGCGACACACACTTTGCCATCACACTCGCGCGGACGCTACTGTTCACTTGGGCGCCTTGACGCACCAGGCACTTGGCGATCTCAATGCGGCCCAACGCGCACGCGAGCGCCAGCGGCGGCGGCAGCCCGTGCAGACCTGGGAGTTCCAGATCGAGACCGCCGCTCTCCACTAGATACTGCACCATCGTGAGATTGTTTCGCTCGATTGCGCACTGGAAAAATCCCAGCTGGAGTGCTTCGTCGCTGCCGAAGGCGTTCAGGAAGACCTGGTACGTGTTCAGGAGCTTGGAGCTCTTCGCAGCGTCAGCGCCGTCCCTCTCGAGTTCCTGGATGAGCTCCGCGAGGATCCGCTGCACGACGCTCGCGTCAGGAGGAGCGTGAGGCTCTGCTGGTGCAGCAGCCTCTTGGGCTGTGGATGGTCCTGCTGCTGATGTCTCGTCATTGTCGTGTCGAGGCTTCTTGCGCGCGCGCTCGTCCTCCTGGTTGTCTCGACTGCTGCAGTCTGCCATTTGGTTCTTTTTTTCGCAATTGGTTGCATTCTGGTAAGAGCAAAGTCGACAAAAGCCATTTATCAGTAGCCCCTGTTGGCCACTACAGTGGTAGTACTGTAGACACTTCGTTTATACGAGCTTGTATAAACCAACCTGTCTGGCATCGGTTGTAATAGCATGCGCACTTTTGGAATCCGAAACCGAAGCAATCTGATCTGAGCGGAGATTGGTTTCGTTCTGCTTTGATTTTCTTCCAGACTGAAAAAGACGCGAATGATGATGGCGCGAGAGCGTGAGAACGACGACGGTGATGGCGGGGGCTGCGAGCACGCGAGCACAAGAAGAAGCGTGTCGAAGAGGAATCGCGCGTCAGCAGCAGTAGCAGCAGTGATGACGCAGCTGCTGCTACTGCCTCGCATGGGTCTTTGGACACAGCCACTCCCCCCGCTCTCTGATTGTGTTGTGTTGCTGGCGGCCGCGTTCGCATCGTGAAGTCTCTGATTGAGAACGGCGCAGATACCACCATAATCAGCTGAAGGTCGGGGTATGATGTGAGGACAGCAGCTGTGACGACTGGGCACTTCCATATACTCAAGTACCTCGTGGAAAACGGCATCGGCGAGGATTGCGACGAAGATGGCGAGTCTTCCGCTCGAATTATGCGGTAAACTCCCAGCGAGACGACATTGTGCGCTACCTCGTCAATTGAGGTGGGCTCCCAGCCGAGCATGCCACCAGTTATCTGCACATCGAATTGATGACAGAGAATGCTGACATAGCCGAGACGATGATCTTGAACGGAGCAGACGTGAACAGTGGACATGGATTTGGAAAAATTCCGCTGTATAGTGCAGTGGAGGCTCAGATACTCGATGTGGTCGAGCCTCTGCTGTCCAGAGGAGCTGATTTCAGGGCGAATGCACATGCAGTCACAGTGCTCACCCCCTCTCCACCTCATGGCTCGCCTCGGACGACTCGGCATGCTGGAGGTAGTGCAGCGTATCGCAGGCGATGGAGTCGGACTCGCCACTTTCGAACTGCCAGGCGTCACGCTCCTAAGTATCGCTACCGAGTATGGGCATTCGGATGCGGTGCAGTTTTTGCTGAACTCAACTCGGACCGGGGTGAGCGCGAATGAAATAGGGGGACACCTTCACAGTGCTCTCCGAGGTGCAGCTGAAGGCGGCCACATCGACGTTCTGGAGCTCTTGCTTTCGAACGGAACGCATTGCGGATCCTAACGACCGCACCTCAGCGCTCTTTGATGCAGCTATTGCTGGACATTTGCGCGCCGTCCAGTATCTCTGTGAGAAAAGAGCAGATACTGACTTCGTTTCAGCCACTGATGACACGGCGCTTCACGAAGCTGCTTGTGGGGGGGGGCACGCAGATGTTGGCCAATACCCAATACCTAGTTGAAGAGCTCCAAGTGGATACCAGCAGAGCCACCGAACTGGAACTGACAGCGCTGGTATGCCGGGACCTCGTATGTTAATATTGTCCGAACTCTTCTGCCTTATGGTGACGACGACTTTCAAGGAAGCTCCAAAGTCCTCAGCAAAGCGGTTCTTCGAGGCAATCTGGACGTGGCCAAGCTCCTCATGGCGAGCGGCACTGCCATCAACAAGGAGTACGAAGTGAATGGCACATCCTGGGAGCTATGGCTCACTCCACTTCACGTCGCAGTCCTCACTGAAAACATGGAGGTTGCCAAGTTTCTGTGTGAAAATGGAGCGGACGCTGAGCTGACTGCTGATCAAGGCGAATCTGCTCTGTTCCTGGCCGCGACGAAAGATAACCTCGACGTTGTCAAGCGCCTGGTGGAGGAGCGAAACGCAGACATTGAAAGTGCCGACTGGTTGAAGCCCACACCTGCAGCATTCGCGAAGGCTGGAGGAAACGAAGAAGTGTTTGAATATCTACTCGAGCGTGGCGCGATACCACTAGCAAGGACGCTGTCAACCTATGGAGAGTATCACTCACTTACAGAGGAGTTGGACGGCACTTCACAGAGTAGCTATACATGATCATGTCGATGTCATCGAAGTGCTGCTGCGATATGGAGCTAATGTGGAAGCGCGAGATGACGATGATGAGACGCCACTGTACTTTGCGGCGCAAGAGGGGAAACTCGAATGTGTCCGCGTCCTGCCCCAGTACAACGCGGACGTCCACGCTAAGACAAAGGGATGGACACCACTTGACGCAGCTGCAACAAACGGATATGCTGCTATCTGCAAATTGCTGCTAGACGCTGGTACTGATGTTGTGAGAAAAGCAGTCAAACTGGCGAAGAAAAATGGGCATGAAAAGGTTGTGGCGCTCCTCAAACCGAGAGCCCCTTCGATATTGTCACGACTTCGTATTTTATAATGTATCTCCTTCAGTAGATTTAGAAGGGTAGGGCATCAGCAGCCTGGCGAAGCAGAAGATAGCAAGGCGTCATCTGAATGCATACTCCTGCACTAATGTTGTCGTGAAACGTATTATCAACGATTTGTGCAGCGTGTCTGTGGCGACAGTGCAGACTTCAGCACCCCGAGCGAAGAAGAAGAATACTCTTCGCTGCACATGGCTGCTTCTGAGGGTCAAACTGAGGTCATCCAGCTTCCAGTTTAGCCATGTAGCAGGAACTAGAATTACGGATACTGTAGGTCACAAGCGCACCTAAATAT
>JAASFU010001133.1:0-10665 GCA_023333955.1 Globisporangium paroecandrum | reverse complement strand
CATGCAAGGCGACTTGTTTGCCTTCTCGCACGCTAAGTGTTCGCAGCGCTGAAGCTCCCGCTATACGGTGCGCACGCTGGCATCAATACACAGCTCTTTCTGCAGCTCGTTTGCCGTATACTCACCTGTGGCAGTGTACCGTCTCAGACGGGTACGGTCGTGGGTTTTCAGTTGACGAGGTCTTCCTGGGCTCTTCTTCGTTCCATAACCGTCTGAGTCCTTCAGAAAGGCATGCGCGACGCTCTTGGAGCGTCCGACAGCTTTTGCGATGGTACGAACAGTCATCTTCACGCTTGCGTACGCCAAAATCTTGCCTTGCTGGAGCTTCGACAACCCCGGGGCTTTCGCCATTTTTGTAGCGCCCCCGATGCGAAAACAACAATGTGAATGAGTTGACACAGTCATTGAGTCCCCAACCGAGCCTTTTGGCGCTGTAATCAAGCCTTGACCCCCCCTCCCATGCGCTCTGTTTTCCCCTATCCTTATGTTTATGACTCACTCTTTAAATTTATATTTTTCAAGACGTGGTCACCACTGGTCAAATGAAGTCGTGCTTTCGCCATGAGAACGTTCCACATGTTTTCTATCATATCTGAAGATTCCAGCGCCGGAGAGTAAAAATTGAGGGGAAAATTACATTTTTGTGAAAAAAGAGACGTCCTTAAGATTCTGGCGCACACTGTATAATAAGCAGATTCTATGATTTTACTTAAAGTGATGAATTTTCATTTTCATAGAATCAGACGGAACGTCTTAAGTTTACTGAGCCACGTACTTAGCATGGAATCAGACATCTGAGCCGCTTTTTTTGGACAAAAAGCGAATTTCTCGTTCTAAGTCTTCCAAAAGGCATAGCCTCTTCGCCATCCAGTCACAGCCATTTTGTTACTCTCATTCAGTTGAACAGCTCAGTTGATTGATACAAACTCAAAGCCAACAAGCAGCAAGCGAACGCAAAATGATCAGCAGCGAGTCGAGCGACGAGGAGCTGGAAACGCTGCACCAGACACAGGTGGCGGCGCGCCGCACGCAGGGCCGCAAGAAGGTAAAGAAGGAGCCGGAGGCGACTGCGGCGGCTGCATCCAAAAAGCGTGTGGCCGACGCCAGCGAGCCACAACCAGAACAGGTCAAGCAGGACGCCGTCAAGACGGAAGAGGCGAATGGCGCAACGGCGCCTGTGTCGGCCGAGCAGGCGCTGCTGTTCGCCAAGTACGAGGTGACGGAGGACATGACGCGCGAGCAGAAGAAGGAGATCCGCAAGAAGCGCAAGCTGGAGCTGCGCGCGGTCGCGGCGAAGGAGAGCAAGGAGAAGGCAGAGAAGCAGGAGAGCACTGAGCGGCGCGCCAAAGGACGCGCGTGGACGCTGAGCATGGCAATCCCAGGCTCGATCATCGACAACGCGCAGACGAAGGAGCTCAAGACGTACCTGGCGGGCCAGGTTGCGCGCGCGGCCGTGATTTTCCAGGTGGACGAGATCATCGTGTTCGACGACCAGTTGGGGGCGGCGAAGAACGAAGGGCCGACCAAGAAGGCGTCCGACTGCCACGTGTTCCTGAACCGCATCCTGCAGTACCTGGAGACACCACAGTACCTGCGTCGCGCGCTGTTCCCGATGCACTCGGACCTGAGCTGCGCGGGTTTGCTGAACCCGCTCGACTGTCCGCACCACCTGCGCAGCAACGAGTGGAGTGTGTACCGCGAGGGTGTCGTGACGGACCGCCCGCTCAAGGACAAGGAAGGCTCGCACATTCACGTGGGCCTGCAGCGCGAAGTCGTGGTAGACAAGCGCATCCAGCCGGGCATCCGCGTCACGGTCAAGATCGACGAGTCCACCAAGGAGCACAAGAAGAAGAGTACGTGGCTTGGCTGTTTTTGTGTATTGCGAGCCAATTCATGTCCATGTCTATTGAAATCATGGTAGTCTAACTAACCAAACGGCTTGTGTGTATGTGTGTGTCTCTCTCTACGTAGTGATGGGCAAGCTCGTGTCGTCCGCGGAGCCCCGTGAGCAGCTCGGCGTGTACTGGGGGTACACGTCGCGCTTCGCCACGTCGCTGAGCAACGTGTGGCAGGACTCGCCATTTAAGGGCGGCTACGACCTCAAGATCGGCACGTCCGAGCGCGGCCATGTGAGCGTAGACGACGCGGACTTCCAGCTGCCCAAGTTCCGCCACGCGCTCGTGGTGTTTGGCGGCGTGGCCGGTATCGAGGAGTGCGTGAACGCGGACGAGACGATCCCCGTGAGCGGCGAGGACTCGCACTCGCTCTTCGACATGTGGGTGAACACGTGTCCGTCGCAGGGCAGCCGCACGATCCGCTCGGAGGAGGCCGTGCTCATCTCGCTTGCGTCACTGCGCAACCACCTGGCGGCGAGCGGCAAGACCGGATAAGTTGTTTCCCTTCGTATACCTATTCGATTGATTCACTACATAGAAAAACCAATTTCCCCATATCTACAGAATCATTTTCTAACGCTTTGTTTTGTCTTTCGGATGGATGGCTGGTGGATTGGTTCACATTCATATTCATACGTCTATTTGCATTTACTAATAACTAACTGTTCAACTGCAACTCATAAACTATTGATTGGGCGGGCACTGGTTGGACGATCAATTCTTCATTGCT
The DNA here is from genome assembly GCA_023333955.1 of Globisporangium paroecandrum. Classification (NCBI taxonomy): domain Eukaryota; phylum Oomycota; class Peronosporomycetes; order Pythiales; family Pythiaceae; genus Globisporangium; species Globisporangium paroecandrum. The sequence goes on along the minus strand of JAASFU010001133.1, from coordinate 8,040 downwards.
ACATGGACGGCTTCTTGGTCGACGGACACTTCTTGTAGCAGTGGAACTACAGAAACACAACAAGATAACAAGAACAAGACTGTCAGTACACACCACCACACTCACGCAAACCATTTTCTATGCAACACCAAAGCCAAAAGACTCACCTTGCGCGTGCAGAGGATCGTGCGGTTCTTGCCGCAGCAGCACTGCTCCTTGCAGACCGGACAGCCGTCGACGAAGATGCCCTCGCCGTGCTCCTCGAGCATCTTCTCGGCACACTTTTGGCAAAAGATGTGCGGACACTGCGGGCAGCGCACGTTCTTCTTGCGCAGGTTGCCGCACCGGTGGCACGACGCGCGGTGGCGCACGAGCACATCCTGGCTGGAAGCGCTGCCGAAGCTGTTGCTCGCGAGACTCTCGAAGCTCTGCGGATGACTCAGCCCTGCGCTCGGCGCGGGGAGCGTCGGGCCGAGCAGCTGCTGTCGCATCGCGTCCATGTACGTGTCGTTGCCCATCGAGTGACTGTGGTGGTGTGGCGCCACGGGAAACCCACCGCCACCATTGCCACCCTGGGTCGGTAGCGAGAACGTGAAGTTTGTCGGTACCCCGCTGTTGACTCCCGCAGCCGCGAACTCGCTGTTCAGGTCCTGGTGGTAGAACGGGTGCGAGTTGAGCTGGTTGTGCTCGGGGTTCGCATAGTGCCACAGCGAGTGCATGTCCTGGAACCCCGAGACAGGCTGCACGCTGCTAGCGTCCGTGAGAGGCCACGTCATGCTCGGGTCGCCTCCACGGGCGTACAGGTACTCTGCCTCGCTCACACTCATCTGATGTTGCTGCTGCTGCTGGTGAAGGTGCTGTTGTCTGTTCAATGACCCCTGGGTCCCTCCCATCATCGGTAACGGAGGATACCGCTGCTGGCTGGTGCTCATGTCAAACTGGGAGCTCACGTGGGATACCGCCATCGATCTCAGAGGCATCACGCCCATCGCATTGCTCAGCGCCTGCTCTAACCGGTCCAGGATGCCCTGTGCCTCGCCCAGCGACGATGGTGTCCACGCCGCCGCGTCGCTCGACTTGATCGCCTTGAGTGAAGAGCTCCACCGCCGCAAGTACGGCAGCGCGCGCACAAGGGCGTGCTTGTCCGGTTCGCCCACGTGAGCGCTCGGGTCCGGGATCAGGAACTGGCGTACGTAGTAGCAGAGCGCCGCCCACACCTGCGGCACGGCGTCGCAGAGCTGCCAGCCCGTGGCGAGACAACCCTGTGAGAGAAAGTGCGCCATGTGGTCACTCGCCTCCATCTCGAGCACGCGCAGCTGGCTAAAGAGACTCACAGTCATGCTGAAGAAGCCTGAGAAGAACGAACACCCTTGGTCCGAGTAGATCGCATACATCCACCCGGACGGGATAAATAGCGTCGACGACTTGCTCACGACGCAGCGGATGCAGTGGTCGACGTGCTCCGCGAGCAGCACGCGCGCCGGTGATGGGTCGTTCGAGTGCTTCCAGTCCTCAAAGCCGCGCAGGTTGTCCTCCGTGGGTGGGATAAGGAACACCCATGCGTCGCCTTCGGACACCGAGAGCCACGCGCACTTCCCGCCAGGGTTGATCACGAAATCCTGGAAGCTGCCGGCGCCAAAATACGAGCCGAACGTGTCCGGGCTGCTCATCGCCTGCTGCTGGTGTTGTGCTGGAGATGATGACGACGTTGGCGAAGTGGAGGGCGACGATCCTGCAGAGGACGAGCCCTGGCTGGGGAGTACAAAGTGCCAGTCCACCTCGGAGACCGCGATCGGCGCCGCCACGCGATACCGGAAACTCGTGTCGTGCACGCGGAACTGCGCGTTCACGGGGGTGGCCTTGCAGTCCGCGAGTCGCGCGTTCCAGCCCGTAGTGGACAGGTTGAAGCTTTCCTGGGATTCGACATCCACCGAGCGCATCGCGCAGCTGCTCGCGAGCAGCGCCGAGATCTCGTTCGCACCGACCGCCGGAAAGGGCTCGCGCAGGCCGGCGACGCCCCAGTTGTTGCCGTCCACGAGGATCGGCTCTTCGCACGACGGCGGGTGCACTTTGAAGTACGCGGACGTGAAGTCCTGGATGTATAACATAGATGGCACACATTGTGTCGAACAACACGAGTCGCACATAACAAAAAAGGTCAGAATCAGTTATTTGTTGGGAAGAGCAAGATGACAGATAGATAATAAATAAGCCACGTGACATACACACACACACACGTGGGTGACGTCACATCACGCAACCGCTCAAACGGCATAGATCCGGTTCTTTGCATTGCCACCCACCCACCCACACAAGCATTGCATTGCATTGGCGGCGCAACAAGATAAAACAATGCAAACGCAAAGACTCACCTGAGGCTGGAGCACGCGGACGCCCGACTTGGCGTAGAATCCGGTCTTGAGCGCGTGGCGAAACTCGTCTGTGTTCTTCTTGTAGAGGTGGACGCCGCCGCTGTGTCTGTCGCTGCTGTTACTGTTACTGTTCATGCTGTTGATACCGACGGGGCTCTTGCTGCTCATGTGCTTGAACTCTGCGGGGGCCACGCTGTCATACACGCTGCCGGCCGTCATGGTCGTTCCATGCGGATGCTGCTGTGGCCCTGCGAGGTATGCAGACACGGTGCCACCGCCCATCTTGCCGCTGCCCGTGCTGCAGGAATAGCAGGCGTACTTGACGATCTGCGTGGCGTCGCGCTCCGAGATGTGGACGCAGGCGCGGTGGAACCACTGCGCGCAGTAGTGGCACTCGATGAGCAGCTGCGGGTGGCTGTGCAGCACCGAGTAGCCGCAGACCGCGCACATGTAGCCATCCGCGTCCGCTGCGGACGATGAGGAGGTGGGGGCGGCTGGCCCTCCGATCTGCGGATGGTAGCTGCTGCTGGTGGTGTTGTTATTCGACGGCGCGGCGGTCGTCCCTCCTCGGCTCGGGGTCGGCGTCAGCATCACGAGCGGCATGTACTGCCTCTTGTTGGTCGTGTCGTGTGTTGGTTGTTTGCTGGTCGGTCCAGGCGCGCAAGTTGTCGCCCGCAGGTTGTTGTTGTTTTGCGGATTCGGATGATCGAGCGCTGTTTGAGTTGTGTGTGTGTTGGTCTGGGGGGACGAGATCCGCAATGAGAGAGGGCGGCGATCAGACCGCAAAGCCAAACCCAAAAATTCGACTGGCTGACTGCCTTTTGACTGGGAAGCAATCGGGAAAAACAATTTGTGAGCGTTTTGCTTGTTTGGACCGATTTGGTCAGTCCCCAGCAAGGAGAGAGGAGGGTGAGCAGCCCAGGAAAAGGGGGAGGAGCAAAAGCGGCCGAGAGTTGGACGAGTCGTTTTGTATTTGGTATCCCCTACTGTACAGGTGCAGGCGCAAGTTCCTGCTTGTTGTTGTGCTTGTTTGCTTTGGTGCTGTTACTATTGTTGTGTGGAGTACGCGCTGATTCTTTTTGATGACTACATCAGGTGTTGCGCTTGCTCGGTTGCGCACGCAGAGAGCAGCAATAACACACAGCAGCAGCAAGCGTCGCAGCTGGGGACACGGCAATAGCCAAACGTGTTCGCGTCACCACCATCTGCCTGCACGAGCGAGCGGTCTTCACACTCGCCCGCAAGTCGGTCAGTATCAACTTGCTTGTTTGGGTCTGCGAAAGGCTCACACAACCAACGTGAACACACCCGGATGATGCATCGTTTTGTTTTGTTTGATTGGGTTCACACTTGACTCCGATATCGCCGAACGGACGGCCTTTTCGGCCAATCACAGATTCAGTTCGATTTTCAGCTCGCTTGAAGCGCCATACAAAACCCAAGTGACAAGCGCGAGCCGATTTGAAGCCACAAATTGGTGTCCTACTCTGCGCAAAGAAAGGGCGCGTCGTCTCGCCGGGTACAAAAAAGTACAACATGGCATAGAGAAAAGCTTGAAGCTCGTGCAGACAGCCATCAGAAAAGCGCTTTTCGCCAATCTCCGGTCGCTCGGAGCCAGCAACGCAGCAAAACAAAACACAAGCTGTCGTCGTGGGCTTGTTGTGTGCGCAGAGGCTTGCTTGCTTGCGCGCAGAGGCTTGCTCATTATTCGTGCGTAACGCAATATTTTGTCGTTTGGGAGTTCTGGGATCCCGAGCAAGTCGAGTTGTTGTGTGGCGCTTTCTGGTTGCAGTTTCGTTTGCTGAGGTCTCTGCGAAAAAATGTGCACGTGAGTGTGTGTCTTGCCCGTCAGCAATATTCGTGCTGCGTCGGTATCCATCTACAGTAGTGTATGTGCATCCAACTGGCTGAAAACACCGAACAAATTGGCACACAAATTCTGCTGCAAGAACGACACACAAGTTGTTTGCTACAAAATAAAAATACACTTGCGTTGTGCTTGCTTGCACGCTACTCGCTTGTTTTGACATGTTGAGCCCACCAAATTGGACCATTCGCGCCTCCGCTCGGTTCAGCTCTCTTTCTTCAAAAGCCCACGTTTGACGCGCCGAGACGTCCTGAAGAGGACTCACTCGCTTGAGGAGATCTTCCGCCCTTTCAATCAGACTGTTTTACTTTCTACTTCGTCCCTTTCAGTCGGTCACTTTTCGGCCGCGCCTTAGCATGTAAACAGCGGTACAGTACCGGCGTGTTTTCAAAACATTTACATACGTCACGTGCGCGAAGCGGCATTTCCATTGAAATGAAGTGTCAAGCAACACGAACACGAGCAAAGCAACAACTTTGTTGTTGTTGTGTTCACCCACTTGTTGCTAACCCCTTGCGCGAAACGACACGGGAAAACAAAGAACCCGACCGACTTGACAACAAACAAATTTGCGAAAAGAAGCACAACTCTTGCTTGCTTGCGCTCGCTCACTCCTCCCCTTGTTACCACGTTTCTGGCAACTCAGAACGTGTGGCTCGCAGTAGCAGGCGGCTGAGTGTGTGCCGATGATCGTCCGCAGAGCAGCATGAACACGCAGAGCGATGGTTTGTTTTCTCATCCCAGAAATTGAAAATATTGTCAACCAACAACGCTTACGAAATAATAACAGCCAGTTCGACCCGTCCACAAAGTAACCCGAGCGAGCGAGAGAGAGAGGGGGGAGCGGTTGGAGTCGGTTCCGAACTCAACGATCTGACTGGCATCCAACTGTGGCCATCCGCGCCCTCGCATCCCCGCTCGTCCGCTTGTTAATTTCTTGCGATCGGTTGCGGCAGCCTTGCTTGTTTCTTGTTTGCTTGCCTCGTGCGAACGAGCCTACAAAGCAGCATGCTCCCTTTTTCCCATTAGAGAGAGAGGGTGACCGAGTGGATTGCAAGAAGCGCTTTTTGCGATGCCGCACGAAAAAAGCAAAGCGGGCGACTCGGGAGGTTGCTTCAACATGGCCCGACGCTGCCATCTCAGTGGCTCAGCATCAGCAAAGTCGCTCGCCCTTTTGCTGATTACGCCCGCGGTGCGAGTACACACACACACTCTGACTCCCCAGCAATCAAACAAAACACGCGACGACGACCAAGTACGAGCAGCGAGTGCGAGACATGTGCTGCGGCTGGCCTGTCAAAGCACCTGCGGCATCACTTGGCGACGCAACTCGCAGCCAAAGCCGAGCAACCCGTGCACAGCAAAGCAAACGCAAAAGCTCAAGTGACGCGAATAAACACAAAAACAGCAGCGAAACAAGAATTGCTGTTTGCATTGTTGTTTGCATTGTTGTGCACTTGCGCTGCAAACAAGGTGGCGAGAATGCTCTAACGTTATGGAGAAACTGCAGGAGTGTACACTCGTGCGTAGGCCGAAAAGTGAGCTGTCAAACTCACTTTCTTGCCTTCTTTACGATCGACTAATTCGACCTCTTTCGCTGCGACTTTCAAAACTGCAACCTGTCCTCTTTTCGCTACCGTACCCCCAAGGTCAAGGGCGGCTTGTCACCAAGCGGCCACGTGGGATACGCGTGAGCAATGCGCGCCGCGTTACTGATCCCTATCTCAAGCCAAGAACCCCTCCGTCTGTGATTCATGTGCTGCTTGCGTGTGGGGACTGACTGATATTTTGGCACCCGAGCAGATCTCATAATCCGTCCATGCGGTTGATTGACGGAACATGAGTTTGTTTTCGTTGCTGCCCTTGAACTTTTGCCCGCTGTATCACCAATCAGGTCGGCGGTGGACAGACCTCTGTGATGCGTCATTTATGCACGCAAGAGTAGCACAGCCGATCACGCAATGTCGAGGAAAAAGTCTCAGACGCCGACGGTTGACTCAATGCCATCAGTCAGTCAAAACAAACAAATTCCGAGAAATGTCATCCTTTCGGTCCACGATCATTTGTTGGTGCCAACAAACATGCAGCTGAGCAGAGCATATTCCCATTCCCACTGGCAACGCCGCTTTGCAATTCATGGATAATTCTCCTGCTTACAGTTAGTAGACAATGCGACTATCGATCCACTCGGCATCGGAGGTGACCCAAGAGATTGATTGGACTAGAGACGTCCGCAAAAGTGGGTGCTGCCAAATGCCAATCCCATCACAGAAAATGGGAATGAACAGTCTCAAAATCAACAGCAGAAGCCAAAAATCCATCGCTGCTGTTTTTGTTTGCGTGGTACACCAGTAACAGCACGAGTTAGGAAGCGCTTTTCTGCTTTCTGTTTTTGGTCGGACATCCATGTACAGGTGTACGCGCAGCGAAGGAACGGGTCACAAACAATGACCTCGCAAAAATAATACTATAATGTATTGAAGGTAAACTGTAAATGGAGTGATTTAAATAATTCTGCGGTTTGAAATTCGAAAAAGACGTGGGAAATCATGTGAACCCACTACCAGCCTCAATCAACATGATACTCGTGGTGCATCATCCAATCCTCACCCTCCTTCGCACGATACAACACGCACAATGGCAACTCGTGTTCGTTTAAGCAAGCAACAGCACCTGCAAATCTGCATCAAGCACGAAGAGCGCGCAGAGTGGAGCTACAATGAGCTCGCTGGCTGGGCTCAGGAGGAGTTCGCCTTGTCCAAGAAGCCGGGCAAGTCGTCGATCTTGCGGATTCTCCGCAACAAGGAGACGCTCGCAAAGCTCTCAGCAGACTGTCTCTCTCAAAAGGTGCTGCGCTCGAAGCACATGCTGCAGCTTGATGAGGCTGTCGTTGAGTTCATCATCGATCGAGAGCTCGCCAAGATGCCAACATCCGGTTTGATTGTACTCGGAATGGCGAAGCTGTTCGCGAAGAAGCTACTCGTCCCAGCCAACCAGCTCCCGCTCTTCACTAGAACCGGATGGCTCCGTCACTTCATGGAGCGCTACAACTTCAAGCGAAAGCGGGCACACGGCGACATTGGGTCAGTGGGCGTAGCGGCAGCGCGACAGCATCTCCAAAGCCTTCATGAGCAAATTGGGCAGTTTCATCCATCCGATGTCCACAACATGGATGAGACTGCCCTGTTTTACAAGTTAACGCCGCGCACTTCGATCGTTCTCCACAAAGTGCCAGCGTTGAAGCAGGACAAGTCGCGAATGACCATGGTGATTGGAGCAAACGCCGACGGCTCTGGCAAGCTGCCGCTTGTTTTCCTGGGCAAGGCAGAGCACCCACGCTGGCTGCACGAGAAACCTGACAGTGTCGAGTATGTGGGGACCTCAAAAGGCTGGATGACTGTTCCTGTCTACCAAGAATGGCTCGTGAATCTGGACGAGAGAATGAAGAAAGCCAATCGACACATACTCCTCCTCGTGGACAACGCGCCAGTCCACATCGATCGCGGTGTTAGTCTCACCAACGTGACCATACGCAAGCTGCCCCCAAACACTACAGCTTTATTGCAGCCGATGGACCAAGGAATGATCGCCTGTTTAAAGTGTAGGTACGCGAACTTGAAGAACGACGTTGCTGTTGATCGCTATCTCGACGGTAACGAGAAACTACTACAGGTCACTCTGTTGGAAGGAATTAAGTGGTGCGAGGAAAGTTGGTGCAGTATCTCAGCAGAGGTCATTCAGAACTGTTGGCGCCATGCAGGTCTGCTCGTAGATAGATCGCATATTGCGAGCATCCTCAATGAGTGACAAATTACCATAAAT
>JAASFU010001132.1:0-10679 GCA_023333955.1 Globisporangium paroecandrum | reverse complement strand
TCTGACAGTAGCTCAGTCAAAAATGCGTTTTTTTCGCCGAAAGCAGTCGAATGAGACTGCTTTTGTGATTGGCTATAAAACGAGGCCTTTTTTCTTTTCTGAATCGTGTTATTGGCCAATATATCCACAGAGGTCACCATTTTCACGTTTTATTGGCGCGCACTGTATGCAGACGATGCAGAGTTTGAGTCGGCGGCAGAAGCAGAGGAGGTCGTTGCTGCCGCCGCGCCGAAGCCTTTGATGGCCAAACTAGAGCTCGACGCAGTAATAGCGCCTGTGAAGGAAGTTGATGAGAACGATTTGGTCGACCCAGTGGTGAACAAGGAGGAACCCATTTCCAGCAAGCTCTGTGCTAAATTGGAAGTTGACTCTGATTTGCTCTCATTGGAAGGCATTGGTTTCCGAGAAGAAGGCGAATTTTCGTTCAGCGTAGTGGATCTAGACATTGTACGCACTTTGACGCACACGTTCGCCGGCTCTGGAATCGAAGATGCGTTGATTGAAATTGAGGTTCGCCAGAAGATGCAGATCATGGTCCCTGGTGTACTCGTTTCGGAAGCTGAGCGTTTGGATGAAGCGAGCACAAGCGATTCTGCTGCGACTCAGAAACCTAACGAAGCTGAAGTTGGAGAAGCAGACAATGATGCAGACAACGTATCGCAGCCAGCAAAGCAGCAAGACCTGGAGGAACAAAGCGTGCAGCTTGAGCAAGACAACGCAGCCATATGCGTTCAGTCTGCAATCGCAGTCGCTTCGGCAACAAACGCCATCATCTTGGCGGCGTTGCAAAGCGTGATTGATGGTCTGTGTTCACCACCAGAGACCCGAAATGAGTCGATAGTTGCTGTAACTCCTGATGGCGACTCGTTAGCAGAGACCATGAAGCAGTACTTGGAACAGCAGATGCCTGCCTTACTATCTCCTGACATTGTCGTGTCACTCAAAAGTCCACGGGTGGAAGGTGTCCAGGACGTGCAAGAGCCACCAGCTGAATTCAGCAACAGCTATGAGGAAGATGGATCGGAGAAGGAAGCAGAAGAAGAACAAGTTTCAGAACCTATGGCGCTGGAAATCCGGAGAGCTGTCGGTGCAACCATCGCGCAGTCGTTGGAGAAGGTGGTCGAGAAATTGAGGAGCGAAGCTACTGATTCTGCTGCGGAGAGCGGCTTCAATCCAGACGAAATGCATTCAGCCCTCCCACCACATGTTGCGTTCGCAGAGCACGCCAATCAAAGCAATCCCGCTGAAGACGAAGACCTAGCGGCCAAGCAAATATCTGTTCCAATGGTGCTGTCTATTCGCCAGAACGTGAATGCGATTGTCGCCTCGTCACTGGAAAATGTAATCCAGTCTTTACAGGTAGGAGAAGCGTCTTTGTCGGCATTCAATGTCTACGGGGATGACGGCCAGTCATCATTGACGCCTAGCCGCGTGACTGAGGAGCTTAAGAATTCCAGCGACGTTGACGAAGCAATGTCGAAGAACGTGACTGAAGATGAAGCCTCTTTTGACGTTCATGAAGACCCCATCTCGGTCCAAATGGTGACTGCAATTCGACGAAGTGTGAATGGGATTATCGCGCTGTCATTGGAGAACACGGTTGAGCGGATAGCTAGCTTGCCTGCAACGAGTAGTGCGCCGGAAGGATCAGATGCCAAAGAAAACATCGCTCATGATGATCACAGCGCAACAGGAGACGTTTCTGCGTTGGCGTCGGATGAGCACCATAAAGAAGAAGATGAATGCACACTTGAGGAAGCTACGCTGCCAGTCGAGATGTGCATTGCAATCCATCGAAATGTGAATGGCCTCATCTCTGTGGCACTGGAGAACGTGCTAGGCAAGCTGCCACAACAACCGACAGCAACTTCGCACGACGACGAGAAGATGCCAGCGACTGACTGTGAATTCGAACATATCATCCCGCCGCTTAAGCTTGACTTCGAAGAAATAGCAGGACTCGACAAGTTTGAGCCTACCGCAACAAAGCGAGAGGATGATCTTGCACCACTTGAGCCCCTGTCAGTGCAGATGGCGATCGCAGTCGGCCGGAATGTGGAGGGCATTATTGCAGAATCACTGGAGAAGGTGACATCCAAGTTATGCTCTAACCAGGAGGTCGTTGACGACGGAAGAGAACACGGAAAACTGGCTCATGCCATTTCGGAAAAGCAAGCTCTGCCAGAGTTGAACGAAATACTCTCTGGTCAATCACATCTGACGCAGGAGAGCCCAGCCCAGTTTACGGCAGCATCGACTCTTCGCCGGGGCGAGGAACCAGAAGATGACAGCTCAGGTCACGATAAGACTCTATCTGTTCAAGCCTCGATCGCAACACGTCGCAATATCTCTGCAGTCATTGCCGTGTCACTACAAAACGTCATCGACCAGTTACGCGATGCCGAGGATCCGTTTTTAATACCAAGTGCTCAGTTGCCTGCTGACGACACGGAAGACAACTGTGCGCAAAGCGAAGTTGTTCAAGACGATCAATCTGCTGTTGGAGACGAGGAAATGCCGATGGAAACTACTCCCGAAGAACTTCCAGTGTCTGTCGCGATTTCTCTCAGAAGGAACGTCAATGAAATCATCGCGTTGACGTTGGAAAAGGTGCTGTCGGAGATGGGATCCCACAGCGACGACTCGGGGACAGTGGCGAACGATGCTGAAATAGCTAAGTGCGATATCGTTGGTGCATCTGAGAACAGAATCGGAACTTTGACATCTGTCGGTGACGACCAATCGTCCCCAATACCTGATACTGATGCTTCAGGCACGGGAGTAAAGGCAGCTCCGCAACCTAACGCTGAGGAGGACTATGGAGAGCTATCGATTCGAATGGCGGTTGCGATTCGATGGTCCATGAGTGGCATGATCGCGGTAGCCGTTGAAAAGGCGCTGTCGGAGATGGCGGCAACGGAGAATGATGAGCAGAGTAGTGCAAGTGATCAAACCAAACTTGCTGAGAGTATCGAATCCGCTGGACGCACTCACACCGAGTCTGAAGAGGTGATACAATCAGAAGTTGAAGTTCTCAGCACTATGCTTGATTTGCTGGAGCAAAACAACAACCATCATCACGACGAACAGCATAATGTGCAAGAAGCGAAAGATCGGATCTCGGTTGGCATGTCCGTCGCTATTCATCGTACTGTGGGCGGGATTATCGGGATGGCAGCTGATCACGTTTTGAACGAGATCTCGGAGCGCAAACTGGAGGCTGAAGTGGCTCGATGGGTGGAGGAAACTAGTGCGGGCTCGGCAGATACTGTTACTCCTGTACCACCTGCTCTCCAGGACCTGGATGAGAGCTCTACTGCGGATGTAGTATCAGCCGAGATCGAGGCTAGCTGCGACGACGAAGACGGCCAAGAGGGCTCTGCGCTCTGTCAAAATGTCGATCGCCATTCGCCGAACAGTGAATGGCCTGATTGGACTCTCGATCCAAGCTGCGCTAACTGAAATCATGGCCACAAGACGACTCTCCCAGACGCTTGCTCCTATCGTTGAAGAATGGCGAGAGTCTAGTTCCCCACACATCATCACAGAGGAGAACTCAAACGACAGTGAATCAAACAGCGAGGAAGAAGAAGAGGAAGATCCCGAATCAGATTCTCTACAAATCGAGCCTGTATCGTTAACTGAAAACGTCCCGGTCGCCGAATTAAAACCCGAATCCGATGGCGCGCAGCAGAACGCGGAGGTTTCCATGTACATAGCGATTGCAATCAGCCGAGCGATCAACGGTATCATCGCCTCCGCAGTTGAGAAAATCGTATCAAATTCCACCTCTGTGGAAGAGGCACTCGCTGTCGCATCGCGTAAAGTGCTCGAAGAACCAGGACACTGCTCTGAAGAAGAAAACGACGGGTTAGATGTTGGAGGTGATGAAGACCAGACTACGTGTGCAGGAACAATTGATGCGATCATCGCAACTATTGTTGACAACGAAACCAAGGAGTCGTCAGCATGCTCGCCCGATGACACGGCGACCTCCGAGACGGATGGTGACGTTTTACCCGAGACTACGCACGTTGCTCTCGGTAACAGCTCACTTTGTGTGCCTGACCCAAGCGAAGAGCAACTTTCAAGCTCTCGGAGCACTGCCAATCACTTTGAGGATGAACAGCTTGTCAGTGTCCAAATGTCGCTGGCTATCGCTCACTCTGTGGATGCAATGATCGTCGCAGTGCTTCAGACCGTTCTTCAAGACTTGAGTATCGCGAATACGTCAAGTTCAACTTCATCAGGCGAGGACGTTTCACTAGGTGAATCTCTGAAGTCAGAGGTCGAGAAAGAAGTCTCTGGTACTGTCGACGGCAACTCCAGCCCCGTGTATGGTGAGCCGCTGCGTTCACCTGAACTCGTTGTCGAATCTGCTGTCCCGGAGGAAAGCAGCAAGGAGCAATACGTGAGTGTGCAAGTGTCTCTGGCGATCGCACGGTCTATCGACGCGATCACTGCGCAAGCCGTCGAGGACGTGATCCAAAAGCTGGAAGCGGATTCAGTGTTCGACGATAATGGCGATATCTCTGCACTGACGGCAGCTTCAGAGATTAATGAACCCGAGAAAACTGTCCATTCAAAGATCGCCTTTGCTGGGTCAGACGATGTCAGCGACGATCAGTTTGTCAGCGTGCTAATGTCACTTGCAATCGCGCGGACTGTCGATGTCATAACTGCGACCGCGATCGAAGGTGTGGTTCGAGAATCAGCTCTTCCATCGCTACTTCCTGATGCGTGTGGCGAAGGCAAAGATACGAACCCGGCTGAATCTCCTCTGGTGGTTGGAAGCGGCGAATCAGAGCCCGATGTCGCTGAAGAACCGCACGTCAGCGTTCAGGTGTTACTTGCGATCGCTCAAACTATCGACGCGATTACTGTTACTGCTGCGGAAAGTGTACTTCAACAGTCGCTTTCGTTTGGCGTGGTGGGCTCACTTGCAGTTGAAGGCAGCAGCAGCAGTGCGTCAAACGCGGCACTGCAGGTGTTTGCAGAGGAGTCCGAAGAGATACATCCTGGAGGGTCAACTGAGGTATACGATACTGCAAACACCGCCGACTCAAATACCCGTGAGAGTGAGCATGAACCTGCGAATCAATTTTTGGAGTTGCATGCAGCGGCTCCAGTTGTCATCGCTGGAGGTGCAATAACATTGGCTGCAATTGGAGCCGCGCAAAAGCAGTCAGTGGCGCACGCCACAGCCGACGCCACCAAGAGCGCATTTGGGACTCTGGTTATGCCAGATCATGGCGTTACAGAGACTGCTGAAGATGTTGGCCAACTCGTTGATCCTTCAGCCTCTCGATTTAATGGTCAGGTCGAGCAGGTTCGATCAACTACAGCTGATTATGATGAGAAAGAAACAAGCGCGCACGACGACATCGCTGACGATTATGGTGGGGACTGGGATGGAGATGGCGAAATGGATGCTCTGCAAAAAGAGCCAAGTACGAACGGAGCAGCTGACACTAGCCAACCTGGAGGAGCTGGGGATGTTACTGAGGAGATTGATGCCGCTGAAACCAAAGCATCCGATGACGAAGAACAACAGTCCCGCGAGTATGAAGAATATGAGAACGCGTCAGATTTCGAAGAGATCCCTGAAGACAACCAAGATGTGAAACCATCCGCTGATAGCTTTGTTCATTCGGTGGATGAGACAAACCTTGATGCACCCACCTTGAAATCGGACGGCATCGCTGATGAGGAAGACAACTACAATGAGGATGCCGACTTTGAGAAGATTGATATCGCCGAGAGTAAAATCAGATCAGCCGATTCTCAAGCAAATGATGATCACCTCAGCTCATCAAATGATCAAGACAATTATAATTTTGGTTATGACGAAAAAGATGATAACGATGGCGTTCGAGACATCGACTCCAAGGTAGCATCAGTAGAAGCACCTGAAGGCATGGCAACCGGCGCCGTGGAGGACGCGTCGTCCAAGGCTGTGGAAATGGACGAGGCAGATGCAGCAGCGTACGCGGACGATGCGGAGTTTGAGTCGGCGGCAGAAGCAGAGGAGGTCGTTGCCGCCGCCACACCAAGCGAGGACGAAAGCGTGCCTGCTGAAGTGGCTGCAGAGGCGGAACTGGCGGCGGCGACTTCTGTAGACGACGTCGAAGGTGGTGTCGAAGCATCGTCCCAAGCGGAAGCGGAAGCGGAAGCGGGAGTCGCCGCGGAAGCGGAGGTCGACGCCGACGCCGACGTCGACGCCGACGCTGGTCCAGAGCAAGTGGAGGCGCAATCCGAAGTCGAGGTTGAAGTTGAGGCCGAAGTGGCGCCAGTGGAGGAACCGGCGAGCGCGGAGCCAGTGGAGGCTGCGACAGTGGCGGAGGCCGAGCCAGCAGACGCCGTACCAGCCGTTGGAGTTGTCGGGATGGATTCTATTGCCATCTTGCCAATCGGCTGTGTTGGTGACTCTGAGCGTGTTGATGGCGAAAATGGTAGAGGTTTGAATGTGCAGGTTGTGGATCGTCATCTGGAACAGGTTTTCAATGATCTGGTTATCCCTGTACTGTACCAAGATGGATCTAGCTCTCCTTCAAGCAACTGAGAAATCTCAACGCTGCAGCTGTGAGGCGTTGGTGCCTCCGACGAGGCTTCGTAGTATACGTATACTCGCGTAGTATGTTGTAAAGCATTGCATGCGTATCAAACAAAAAATAAAAGCCCATTCGAGCCCAAAGGAGTTTGTTGTGATGATAAAGATGGTTGCCAGACAGATTCATTGGGTTCCTCGGATGTGGAGGAAGTGACATGACTTGCAGTTGGAGTCGCAGGCAGGGGTCGTGATCGATGATTGGGACAGAAGAGTGCGATTTGAAGGCAGTACAGATCACTCGGTCGGCGTTGCTGCTGTGAAGCCTGCGGCGACAGGGTGTTGACCAGACTGATCAACTGAGTCGCAGACCCACATCGTGCGCGCAATCAAACGAGCAGTGATGACTCCCACAAGTCAGAATCAAACTTTTACAAAATATTTTCTGTCTACATCAATACTTTATCAACAATCATCAAAAATACATCCAAAAAATGCTTTCTGGGTGAGTATCACACCTTTTATATTTAATAACATACTATAATTGGTAGCATTACTATTTGGATAATTGATGAATTGAGAAAGGTGACGCAAGGTTGACATTCACACCATCTTCAAGGA
Source organism: Globisporangium paroecandrum (assembly GCA_023333955.1). Classification (NCBI taxonomy): domain Eukaryota; phylum Oomycota; class Peronosporomycetes; order Pythiales; family Pythiaceae; genus Globisporangium; species Globisporangium paroecandrum. Next base: position 3,511 of record JAASFU010001132.1, on the reverse strand, counting down.
GTAATCGTGGCCCATCTCAAAGTGCTCATCAATTCCGTGTGGCAATCCGCTTGCTGGCGATTACGGGGTAACGCGAATGGCCGATGTGTATAAATCAAAGCAAAGCATCCATCACCAGACCAAACCATCAATATTGAACGAGAACCGTTGGCAAACGATGACCGAGAGTCCGACGCTATTCTCACCCGCGGGCTTGATGGAGGAGCCCTTGCTGCTGGACTTTGAAGGTGGTGACGACGAGAGAGAGAGAGACCGTCCTCGTCGCCCCTGGAGGTCCTGGTAGCTGTGGATGCGATGATGAATGGCAGCCACAAAAGTACCATCAGCACCATCAAGAAGGAGGAAGCGAAGAGGAGCCGTAAGAGAAGCACGTCATCGGACTCCGAGTCGCATGCCGATGGCCACGAGAACAGCGGTGGTAGCGACAACGGCAGCGGAGAAAGAGTGTTTGCCGGCAAGGCCAAGAAAGTGCGCATGCCCACACACACGCTGCGCCGAGTACGTTGACAGGCATTTGCTTGTATTACATGAGGAGTAGGAAGTAGAGCAGCCGGCACTAGCTTGTTAAATGATGCTGTCTGTACTTAGCAAGAAAAGGAAGCGCTGCTGAAGGAGGTTGAGGCACTGGAGAACCAGGTGGGCGAGCTGAAGGAGCGCGCCGAAGAGCGATTGACCGAGGAGCTGCTGAATGCGATTCTGCGCGAGACGCGGCGTGGTCAGGAGCTCTCGTTCGCGGTCGCACAGTCGGCCGTGTCCGGATTCCTGGTAAGTGAGAGTGGAGTACATTCTGTCGAAACCCTGATACTCGTTGGCTCATTTGCGACTGTTTTGCTTGCTTGTGCAGAATGGCGAGGACTCGAACCCGCTCCACATGTACATCCATCTCGGAAAGGACTGGAGCGAGTACCACAAGACGCTGCTGGGCATGAAGGAGAAGAAGATCGAGAACGCGTTCGCATACGCCCACGCGCGCTCCAAATTCCTCGACCCGCTCAAGCCGCATCGCGCGGAAGAGCGGTACGAGAATGCGAACGGCGATTACTGCTGCACGCGGTTCGACCTGATTCAGTTTGAAGGCGTCCAGAGCGTCAAGCAGGTGTACGATGCACTACTCTTCTACCTCTTGAACATTGAAATCAGCGTCTCAGAGCGTCTGGGCCACATCACAGCGCGCGAGGACTACGACAACGTGGATAAAAGCATCTCAAACTGCCGGCTGCAGTCGACGCTGTTTGGGAGAACGGTCGAGACGAACCTCGTGACCTTCGCCAAGTTCATTGAGCACCACGAGCTCTCTGATGGGAAACCGTGCGGGGTACTCACGTTCGACTGCGTGGACGAGGACGAGCTGTACCCGTACACGCCCAAGGAGCGAGTTCGCAAGGACGTCGCGTAGACGGTGGTGCTGACCCCTCAGATGAGGAAGAAGCGCAATGGGCACGATGGAGAAGAGGAACTGGTTGTCGTCGTGGGATGGGCAAATTTTTGAAGTTATACAACGCCAAGTTCGATATCCCGAGATCTGCTGTCCAGGGACTACGAGACAGCATGTGCTGGGGACCAGTCATGGTGACGACGATCAACGAGCTGCTGTATCCAGAGTTCTTCTCGCCTGCTTCTCCAGGGAATAACAACTTGGATGCTCGAAAAGCGTAGCAGCGCCAGCATTTGCATGAGAAACTTATTACAATGCACAATCGTTCATCTATCCTACTTGTTCATAGGCTTCTTGCTCTCTATTTGTACGAAGTCCAACCAAGATGAACAGCAAACTGCAGACAAGTGTGCGGCTGTGACGGAGGTCGTCACGAGAGCAAACTACAACTTGTGCTCCGTCAGAATATGTTTCGCGGTCAAACTCACTACCGAATGTACATTCTTTTGTGGTATTCTCCGAACACAAGGTGGCTAAAAAGAAACACCAATAGTAAGCTCAATGTGACGGCGGAGCGCACCTCCGCAACGGTAACGTTAGATAGACAGCCTACTCGTGTATAGGAGATCTACCTCCAGTGCGCTTCTAGAAGAAAAAAAATCGGTACTCGTCGCCACCCACGATTTCCAAAAGATAAGGTAGACACTATCGCTCTATTGATGCATTTTGACGATTCCTCTGAGCGACATGAGCTAATTTGCTAAATTTGATGATCGTGACGAGGGTGAGCTGCATCCGTTCACTCGGAAGGAGTAAGTGCGCAATGACGTCGCACAAACCGTTGTGCTGGTTGTTGTGACGGCAAGGGGAGCGTTGGCGCAGCTCCGCAAGACCAAGTTTGATGTGTAGCCACTGGCGGTGGCAGAGTATGCAACGTGTCCCGGAATTCACTGATGTTGATAACTATCAACGAGCTGCTGCATCAGGAGTTCTTCTCAGGGTAGCAACCTGTATGCGCTAAATGTCTAGCAAGTCGTAAATGCAAATTTGTGCAATGTTGTCCAGGATACCAAGTTTCTGGTAACATAGCTGGGCTATTCTCCATGTGCTGACGCCTTCCAAATCCTGCCATTTGGTTGGCGACTTCAACAGAGAATATCGTTAAGGGTGGTAGGGCCTTGGTAGGATGAGCGATAGTTATATCATCAACAGCACAAAGTTTGAGAGGCAAGAAAAAATGCCTTGGTTACTTCACATTTGCTAGTCTTGCTATACATTTGGAGCACACAGGCTGTGATCATTCTGATTCCCTGGGATGACAGTCGAGTAGAACTCTGGGTGCAGCAGCTCGTTGATCGTCGTCACCATCACCGGTCCCCAGCAAATGGTATTTCGCAGACCCTGGACCGCATGCGCGGGGATCGTAAACTCGGCGCTGTGGAGCTTTAGGAACTTGCCGATCGCCATCACAACCACAAGCTCTTCCTCTCCATTGCTGTTCCTCTTCGTGTGCGGCGTCAGTACGACCACCTGTGCGACATCCTTGCGGACTCGTTCCGTCGGAGAGTACGGGTACAGCTCGTCCTGGTCGACGCTGTCAAATGTGAAAATGCCGCAGGGTTTGCCGTTCGAGAGCTTATGGCTCTCGAAAAAGTTCGCAAATGTCACCACGTGAGATTCAATGTCCACACCACACTGCGTGGAGAGCAGTCGGTAATTGGACATGCTTTGGTCGATATTGTCGTAGTCCTCGCGCACCGTGATGTGGCCCAGGCGCTCGGATACGCTGATCTCGACGTTGAGATTGTAGGCGAGAAGCGTATCAAAGACTTGCTTGACGCTCTGCACGCCCTCAAACTGGGTGAGATCGAATTGCGCGCAGCAGTAGTCCCCATTGGCGTTCTCGAAGTGCTCTTCTAAATGGTGGGGCTGAAGTGGATCCAGGAACTGCGATCGCGCGTGAGCATACTCGAGCGCGTGCTGGATCTTCTTCTCTTTCATATCGAGTAGCGTGTTGCGGCGCTGGTCCCAGTCCGTACCGAGGCGGATGTGCGTGCTGAGCGGGTTTGTGTGGTCGAGTTTCTATCCACAACAGCAACGCAGGTGGGAAGAGCCAACAATAAGTCACAATCGATC
>JAASFU010001131.1:0-10682 GCA_023333955.1 Globisporangium paroecandrum | reverse complement strand
TCTTTGTCTTAATATCTGTATTGAAAAATGGAATTGTGGATATGCAAAATGATACCCGCAAGGTTGCATATTCGCGCGAGTTGATAACCTTCAAAAAGTAATGCGGTTTTGCCACTTCGTTAGCCAAGGGAGCCCTGTACTAGGAAACTCTAGAACGAAGATTGAGAGTGCGTTTTTTTATGCAAACAAAACAAAACACTTTTTTTGTATTCAAATGTTTTGGATGTGTACAAAATACACTTTATAATGGAACCCCCACCTCAAGCTTGCAATTTCGATTGACAAATTGTGTGAGTAGTGAGTGGCTTGAGCGGCTGACATTCGCGCTGTTCATCAGCATGCTATCTGCGCGTCTGCTGCGCACACACCGCCAGCGCTGCGTGCACCTGCTTGCATCCTCCACATGCGCCACCAATAGCAGTGCGAGGCCGCTTTTGTTCTCCACCGAGGCGCAGACGCAGAAGAAGCCTTCGCCGCAGATCGCGCTGACGCCCGCCGAGGCCAACCTGTTCGACTTCTTGGTGTACATCCAGCACCTGCACGCGCCGACGACCCAGCTGCGTGTGGCCGGCGGCTGGGTGCGCGACAAGCTGCGCGGCGCCGAGAGCGATGACATCGACATCGTGCTGGACAACATCAATGGCAAGACATTCGCGAACCACATCCTCAAGTTCCAGAAGACGCGCAAGTTGCCGCAGTCCTCGGTCGGCGTCGTCAAGGCCAACTCGGACAAGGTGAGCCTTTGTATACAATGTCCAGCGTTTGCTTTTGCTACGTATGCGCGTGGGTATGCTGGAACTAACCACATGCCGCTATTGTTATCGCCTGGTAGTCCAAGCACCTGGAGGTGGCCACTGTATCGATTGAGGGCCAGATGATCGACCTCGTGCACCTGCGCGCCGAGGAGTATACTGCTGACAGCCGCATCCCAGAGACGACGTTCGCGAAACCCATTGAGGACGCGTCCCGTCGTGACATCACAATCAACGCGCTGTTCTATAACCTGCACACGCAGCAAGTGGAGGATTTTACGGGTCAGGGGCTCGCGGACCTCGCGGCGGGCGTCATTCGCACGCCACTTGACCCCTTGCAGACTTTCCTGGACGACCCGCTGCGAGTGTTGCGCGCGATCCGCTTTGGCTGTGATTTCGGATACACACTAGATGAGAAGCTAGCGGAAGCGGTGCTCAATCACGCGGAGATCAAGGACGCCATGACGCGCAAAGTGAGTCGCGAACGCATCGGCATCGAAGTGCGCAAGATGTTCTCGGGCAAAGACCCTGCGAGGGCGTTCTCATTGCTGTCAGAGTATGGGCTTCTAGACCTGGTGTTCAACGACCTGAACCAAGATGAGAACAGCGCTAATGCGTCTACGCCAACTACCCCATCGCCATTCCCACCGCGTCTCTGGAGCAAGGAGGTCGAGACGCAGGCTTTCCAGCACCTGCAGTTCCTGCAGCAGAGCCGCTTGGCACTGGCCGGTCACCAGATCTCGTTCGTCGAGTCCAGCGGCGCGATTCTGACCCCACTGTTCCTGAACTCATCTTCATCATCGTCGTCGTCCGTGTTGTCTCTTGCGAGCATCAATGGTCCTCCATCCCTGGAGCCTTTCTCAGAGTCCACAGACGAACAGACTGTGATTGAGAGCGCATCCAGCTACCTGAAAGAGCGTGAGGCCGTGACACGCAAACTGCCGATCGAAGAGATCGTCGAGATGCTGAAGGCAAACGTCAAGTGGCCCAAGCCGGCGGCCAAGCGCGTCGCGTTCATCATCGAAGCCGTCGCAGCGTTCCCTAAGAACGCGAGGTTCTCGATTGAAGGTCCAGTGGGTGACCGCCTCAAGCTCTTCATGTGGATGACGCGCTACAACTCGGTGATCGCGCCGGCACTCTCTGTCCTGTTGACGAACTACACCAGTGGTGGTGACAATGAAGGTGAAGCGGACCGCGAGGAAACGCTCAGGGCTTTCTCGGAGCTTGCCGCAACATACGCGAAGCGCGAGGCCGACCAGGGCAAGAAGCGCCGCATCGACGGCAACGTGATCAAGCAGCGCTTGGGCGACAACGCCGGCCCGAAGATCGCGCGCGCGCTCGAAGTGCTCAACGTATGGGAGCTCGTGCATCCGCAGGCGTCTGTCGAGGACGAAATCGCGTTCCTGCAGCGTCTCGCGCCGCAATTAGAAGAGTAGAGAGGGTGAGCTGCGATGCCTCGCTCAATCATGAATAATAGAGAAACAAACAGACTTTTGACAGATTCTGTGTGTGCGTGCGTGCATGTGGTAAATACAAAGGTGTTGGCGCGTTGGCTCTATTTACTGGCTTAGGTGGTAGACGTCGTCGTCGTGAAAATGGCGGTGGTAGTGCTCGTAATTCATTCCTCCGTCTTGGACTTCTTCTGTTTCTTCGTCTTTGGCACGGCGAGGTAGTCGTTGACCGACGACGCCGTGGTCGACACGGCTGCCTTCTCTGTCTGCTAATTACACATGCACACACCACAGTACAACAATGTTAGCATATTACGCTCAGTCAATAATAATACTAGCGTATATCCTATCACCCACCTTTTGGTTGAGGAACTTGCTCTTGAGCGCCGCGATGGATGTGCTACGCGCCTTCTCGGCCTCGGCCTGGGCCTGCTTCCGCTTCTTCGAGTTCTCCTTCTCACTCGGCGCGACAAACTCGGCCTGCTTGTCTGACTTGCGCTGCTGGACCTCCTGTGCCTTCTCCTCGTGCTTCTTCTGCTGCTTGAGCGCCTTGCGCTCGTGCTCCTTCATGAAGTATTCACCGCTCTCGATCTCCTTGTCGATCTTGCTGGCCGTCGGTGCAGGCGGGAATGGCGTGTACTCTCTCTTCGAGCCGACGTTCTTCGGCTTCTTCGTCTGCACGTTCTTCTTTTTGAACGTCGGCAGGAAGCGCTCCCAGTTCTCGCTCGACAGCTTCGGGTCCTTCGCCAGTTCGCGCTTGATCATCAGGCGCTTCACGTTGTAGATCGGGTGGATGTTCGCAAAGCAGTCCTCGACAATGCTGCGCACGTTGCGCAGACCCTGGTAGCTGCCCATCGCCGAGACCGTGTTACCCTGCACCAGCACGTAGCAGTTCGTAAGCAGCTCAATGGCCTTGAGCGTCGCGCCGTCGGGTCCGACGAGGCGCTGACGGCGCTTCACGAAGCGCTCTTTATTGCGCACGAGCCCGCCGATCTTGATGATGTCGCATTGAATGTCGTCGTTCATGATCTTCACGGCCTGATTGACCGGGATACTACGCGCGAGCAGCTTGATCAAGTCGCGCGCCTTCAGGATGATGTACGGGTCCGTGGTCTTACGCGTCGTGCGCACGGTCATGCTGCCTTCCACGAGGTTGAGCTCGCACGTGATCTTGTGCGCGTCGAGCTCTTTCGTCACGATCGGCCACACCTCGCGCAGGTACTTCTCGCGGTACTTTGGGAAGAGCGTCGCGAACGAGCTCTCCTCGAGTAGGCCGGGCATCTTGCGCTTCTTCTCCGGGTTCTTCTCATCGTCCACCTCATCGGCCCAGGCGTCGATCTTCCAGTGGTCGATGTCGGCCGAATCCCACGGCTTGTCCTTGCGGTGGTTCTTGCTCTTCTTCTGCTGCTCCTCCGCGAACAGCGGGTTCGTCTGCTTCGGGCCGTCGAACTGCTCCATCTTCACCCGCTTCCGGTCGTTCTGTATGTGCTCGCGTGTTTGTATCGCGTTTCTAATAGCAATATTTGTTTATCACACACAGCGCAGGACGCCCACACCCAACCAGCCAATTTCGAGAACCGCTGACGCGCACGCATCACTGTTCGTAAAAAATGTTTGACAGCATTCATGGTGATTATTTGTTTGTCCTGTGCTGTTCTTTTTTTACGAAATGAATCGTAATTACGCGCGGTGTTCAAAATACTGATTTGCTAGATCAATGCGCTGTTTTCTATCCAATGAATGATCTTTAGATGATAATGAAGGTATTTCGTTGGTAGAAAGAATGCGCTGAATCCTTCCTTTCGAAAGGTGTCCGCATTTCTCACACAGACAAAGGGGCACGCATGTTATCATCATTCCCTCGCTGAGTTCCGGAAGAAGCTGCCAGCGAGGAAGCAGGGCGATCATCATCACCACTTCCAGCATCAGAGGAGCATCGACATCATGAACGACCAGTGCACGGCAGCAGCAGCAGGACCAGCACACGAGAGCCCGTTGCGGCCTCTGAAGCCGCTCTTCATGATGCCGACGCCCGCGTCCACGTCGTCGACGGCGTCCACCGCGATCCTCTACAGCATGAGCGGCTCCGACAGCGACAGCGACAGCGACGAGCAGGAGGCGTTCTTGTCCAAGCAGCAGAGAAAGAAGAGCAACAGAAGCAAAGACAGGAAGAAGAGCAGGAGTGCGCGTGAGGAGCTCGACTCGTTGTCGACGTCCACGACGTCCTCCTCTTCATCGACGTCACCGGTGGTGGCGTCCGCGTACCAGAACGAGTGGAAGGAGAAGTACAAGCACCGCTCGCATCGGCACCAGAAGCAGTACCGACAGATCCGTGGTGATGACCTGGAGTATGGAGAACGCCGTGGTGATGGAGAAGGGTTGACTATGAGCCACGAGTGGCAGGTGCTGCGCGAATACAACAACTGCGGCGCTGGAGAGCACGGCGTTCTCCAGGTCGTGCACCTCAAGCGCGCAAATTTCGGTCTCAAGTGGCGAGGCGGTGATCCTACAGACACGACACCAGTGTGTATGATGGGCCCGCACTGGTGGCTCATGGCGAGCACATTCACGGTGTTCACTGGCGTCGCGCTCGTGATCACAGTGCTGACGCTGCCGAAAGCGGGCTTTGGCGAGTCGGTCACGGGCATTTTACTCTCGACCGCGTGCTTGTCCATGTACGCGATGGTCGGGTGCGCTAACCCCGGGATTGTGCAGAGGTACGTCCAAATGCCTTGCTTACGTGTGCTCGTGTTGTGCAGATGAGAATGAACATGCAAACTAATGTGTTGTTGTTGTTGTTGTGTCTGTGTCTGTGTTTGTGGTCATGCCTCCTACAGAATCGACATCGCCCCAGATGACACCTACTCGTACTGCGACCACTGTGAGTCCTATCGACCGGAAGGGTGCGTCTCGTTAATCTTAGGGTTTCATGCTGCTGCTGGTACCCAAAACCAGTTCAACCTACAACTTTGTTAATCTCTTTGTCTGTGTATGTTTGTTTACAATAGCGCACTGCATTGCATGGACTGCCGCGTGTGCATTGAAGGGTATGACCACCACTGTCCGTGGACGGGCAAGTGCGTCGGCAAGGGCAACGTGCGCTACTTCTATGCATGGCTCTTCTTCCTCGTGCTCGCGTTCGTGTACGAAGTGATCGAGTTCACGACGTACATGCTGCCGCCCGAGGACCAGCCATCGCCGTCGTACTACGACGATCTGACGTTCGCGCCCGTGAATTCGAACCCGTGAAGAGAACCAGTACGAACAATGAGAGGGGATATCTGTGGAAGCGATGAAGCGCGTGCGCGTATGTGTGACAGAATGGCGCGAGAGAGAAAATGCAGCGAATTTGTACATAGGAAAGAAGGTGTGGAACTCGTTCGCGATGGATGATGCTGTGCGCTTGTCATGCTTTCGCGCGCTGCATAGCCAGTCAAATGACTCATCTGTCGTCCAGCGTGATCGCTGAGCTCCTAACTGAATGACTGACGAATATGAGAGCTGTTGACGCTGACTCCTTTCAAGCAATCAGGGCGATCAACAGAAGGGCTCATCCAGACTCGTTCGTGGCGTTGATGCGCTGGGGGTGGAACGAAAAGCTGTCACGACTGATTGACATCGAGAGCTATCAAATCGAACTGGGGCTACATCGAGCTCTGACTTTCTTCAAACGCTTTAGTAGTAGAGCGATACCACTCACTGTCAACCAAGATGTACGGGCGGTGCGGTGCTGGCTGGCTGGCACTCCGCAGATGTCTATCCTCGTCGCGCGCACCACCTGACTGTGAAAATACACGCAAGCTTTGACTGCCATCGTGTTGTCACGTCACGTCACGCCATTTGCGTGCAATTATGTACGGAGACGACACGCGAGAGAAACAAAGCAAGCAAGCAGTAAGTGGCACTCACCTCGTTCAACTTGCGTCACGCATGAACAGCGGTCAGCGAGCGATGGAATGAGTCAGTCGCTTCAGCTTCAACGAGGAAAAAACAAAAAAAGCATCCAGGAGCGCCACTTCTCCATTTGCATGTTCCAGTTGAAGTGGATACAACATGCAACTATTCCTGCTATGCATTTGTAGAGCACTTGGTCGCGAAAAATCTACAATCGTAGTGACAATCACTCCGAAATATGCAAAGAAAGAAAACATACTTCATGCCTACCACTTCAACATTGCCACGCTTTCCATGCATTTTACAGCGCTGTATAGATATATATGGTCAACAGGAAGCGCATGCGCGAACGTGAGTGTGCCACGCGCGCGAGGACGTTCATCATTTGCGTGCTTCGCGCCGCGTTCTCTTGTCGCTCGTCGCCTTTTCCTTCCACGCTTCCTCCATTTCCGTCCGCGCAATACGCCGATGTGTAGAGCAAGAACGAAATGATCATTTTTACGTCCCGACGTACGGTTTTGCCTAGTCTGTGGGATCTGGGAGAAACCCTGGTAGAAGATATCTGTCGATAACAGCATACTAAAATCCAAATGAGCAGTATTTCTTGCTTTCATTTCTGGAATGCCGTCATCACTCAGAAGAACCTTCAATCTGCTCGATTGAAGGAGCTCCCATGGCGATACCTCATGGTCTGCTTGATCTGTATTGATGACCACGCGGACTCTGCAGCCCCGCAACATAGCGCAAGACTCTTGCTCAACAAAAGCAGGAGGTCTTGCATTGGGCGCGAGACTCTCGGCACCAGCCGAAGGTCTTCCTGCCTTCATCGTGAAAAGGAGATTTATGAGTCACATAAAAACCGGACTTTTGATCAGTTTTATTTATTTTTTTATTGAAAAATGAAACTCCCTCGCTCAAAAATATCTAATTCCAAATACGAAACCTATGACAAATGCTAACAATAAATAAATAAAAAGCTCGAAAAACCTGATTCCTGCTCGCTTTTTGAGAGGTTAATGGTGTAAATTTCGGACATTTGGGAACAATAGAAAGAAAAAGCATCAGACTCATATTTCTCAGATTCTGAGCACAACATTTAGAAAGTAGCAGTTATTTTTTATACTTTTTTTTTTCGAAAGAAGAGATGGCTACATCTTTCGAAAAAAAAAAGCAAGGAAGGAACGAACCAAAACGTTTTCCGCGCATGCGCCGCGCGCTGAACACCTCGTCCAAGAAAAGAGAGCACCGAGCGAAACGAACGAGCGCTGCGATGGCAGTGCAGGCGGGCGAGACAAGCGAGCTCGACAGGCAAAAGCACACACAACGAAGCAATCTTGGCGCGTATTCGGCAGGCAGGCAGGCGAAGGTGCCGGGACGCGCAACACCCTCATTTGTTCGCCAAAGCAATAGCGACCTCACCCGGTCTGTGGTCTCACGATAGACACTCGGTGCGTGCGTGCGTCTCGCGGTCTACGGAGCTCGTGCATGTATCGCGTGGAACCGTGTGTGTGTGTCTTTATCTATTTCTCGTTGCATGAGCTAACAGCGTGTGCTGCTTTCTGTATGCGATCTCTGCAGGGTACTTACTTCATCATCCATCCATCACTCACTCACCCGCTCCGGTGTGTGTGTGATCGATCGATCGATCAATACGTCCTCGCAAGAATCGGTTGCTCGGCAAATCGATTTTCCTGTCCTGTGTCGTGGTTAGACTTCTCGTGCCGCTGCTGCAGTGGGCTGCGAGAAAGAAAGACGCGACCTCAAGCAATCCTCTACTGCCGCGTCAACCCTCACCCAAATAAAATCTCCCAGCATCGACGTTCCTGACTTCAGCGTACCTTCTTCGTCTCAATTCGTTCGTCTCGACAAGTGCAACGCTGGACGTTGGAGTCAGCAAGAGCAGTGTGTCAACGATTTTTGACGTCGAGCAGATCTGGATAATGGCTGATGGCGAAGAAAGCGCCCAAGGGATCTCCCCGCTGAGCACCGCGGATTGTCCCGCGACCAGCTCCATGCTTCCTGTGATGGTGTCGGTAGCGTCGCTCGTTGGGTGCATCTACGTTATCGTCACGTACTTATATGTCCGCGCACTGAGGCAGCATCCTGCGGGGATCATGTTCGGCATGAGTGTCTACGGCGCGATCTACCAGTTCCTCTACCTCCTCGACAGATCGTCCGTCTCGATTAACTGTTCGCAGATGGGCATCTTCGTGGATTTCTTCCTCACTGGGCAAGAGACGTACATGCTGATCTTCGCGATCGATTTGCTGATGGCACTCAAGAATCCGTTCTCGGCGTCCAAGGGTCACATGTCCAAGTACCACATCTGCGGCGGGCTCTGGAGTCTCATCTGTGCCACGATCTCGCACTTTGACACCCACTATGCGCTGTTTGGATTCTGCTGGATGAGCTCCAGCGACGATCACCTCAACTTGCTCCGGAACGCCGTCGCAAAGGGCGACCCGAGCCAAGAGGCGGTCGATGCTGCATCCAATGGAACACTGACATCGGGTATTTTCTTCGCGCTCTACATTGTCGTGGTGTACTGCACCTCGCTGGCTGCAATCCTGCGAGCATGGAACACGCTCTCCAAGGGTTTACCAGACACGTTCACGACTCGCCGACGCATCCATCGCCACCTAAAGTACTACGTCGGCTGCTACTTCGGATACTGGACTCTCGTGCTTGGTTGCTATGTGCTGTTCAGTATCATGCCGCGTGACAACGCTGACGGAACCGGTGGAGTGAGATGCCGCATCTGGCACTTTCTCAAGTGTTTACTTCTCGCGAAAGGAATGGTCAACTCGCTCATCTGGACGCGAACGTCCAACATTCTCACGATCATTGAGCAGCTGCGCGAATTCGGGTACGTCGACTTGCCACCGCACGAAGACAGCATCAATTGGGCTCTCCGCCTCGAGATTCTGACAAAGACAACCGCTGGAATCTGCGCCGCAGTCGACGAAGCGGAGAAGAACGCGAGACACTCGACCCTGTCGTCGTGCGTTGGCGATGACAGCAGCGCGAACGACACGTGCAACTTCGAAGCGGACTTCAACAGCGAGGGACGAAAAGAGATGTACAGCCATGTGGAGAAGATCATTTTGGAATACAGGAACGACCACCGTGTGCGGGGTCCCACGAGCCAGGGTATCGTGTTCAAGGATTTCGCGCCTGAAGTTTTCCGCCGACTCCGCGAAGAAGCCAACATTTCGAGCGTGAGTTACCGCAACTCGCTCGAGCAGACGACGAAGGAGCGCGTGAGCGAGGGCAAGAGCGGCGCATTCTTCTACTTCACAGAAGACCGCAAGTACGTGGTCAAGACGCTGAGTGAGGAGGAGCGCAAGTTCTTGCTGAGCATTCTCCCGCTCTACTACACATTCATCAAACGGAACCCAAACACATTCATGACGCGCTTCTTTGGCTGCCACGGCGTGACGATGTACGGCAAGACCGTGTATTTCGTGGTGATGCAGAGCGTGTTCGACTCGAACCTGCAGATCCATGAGCGCTTCGACCTGAAAGGCTCGTGGGTGGGGCGACTCGAGGGTCGCAAGCCCAGCGGCACGATCGCCATGTGCAAGTTCTGCAATGTCGAGTACGTCGTCGGTGGGAGTCATGACCAGCTGTGCCACGTGCGCCGTGGCGAGGGCAATTTACGCCACCAGTACGATCAAGTTGGTAAAGATCTGAACTGGAACCGCCACATGGCACTGCCATTCCTGACCGCGCGCGCTGTCGCGATGCAGCTTGTTAAGGACTCGAGTTTCTTGTGCCGTGTCAACTGCATCGACTATAGTCTGCTCGTCGGCATTCACCACCGCAGCTTTAACGTGTCGCACTATTCATCCGCCGACAACTTTGAGACGCCGCCGTCGGTGCTGCTGCCGCCACTTCCTTCGCGCACCAGCTGGGGGAGTGCTGGTCAGGCCGGAGACCGCATGAGCTCCAGCACTGGAACCTCAGCAGGAGCAGAGTCAAGTGGATTTACATCATCGACACCAACCATCGCCAAGCCGTTCCATCAAGCCATCCAGGGCGGCATGAGCGTTGACGAAGTGCACGGCCCTGGGATCTACTTTATGGGGCTCATCGATATGCTGCAGCCGTGGAACTTTCGCAAGCGCCTTGAGCATTTTGTGCGCATCTATGTGTTCATGCAGGACAAAAACGGCATCTCGGTCGTGAACCCGCGCCAGTACGCCGAGCGTTTCCAGCAGCGCGTGGTGCACGAGTTGATCTACGACGGCCACTTTGACCTGGACGAGCTCGACCTGATGCAGCTGCAGTTCCAACCCGAGCTTGGCGGCCATCAGCTGCGCCACTCGCAGCGAAACCCAGCCAACCAGCTGATGGAGTCGGGGATCACGAGAAGTACGGTCATCGAGTCGTTTGACACGCGATACGACTCGACGGTCATGCTCGAGCACGTATCCAGCAGCTACTTGTCTCCTCCACAGGCGACGCCGATGCTCCCGATGCGAATGTCGTCACGCATGGCAGCCGCAGCAGCAAATGGCGCAAATGCAGGTGTGCCCCCACCTCACCCTTTTGGACCTGCTACTGGTGATGCTGCTGGTGGTGT
>JAASFU010001130.1:0-10702 GCA_023333955.1 Globisporangium paroecandrum | reverse complement strand
CGATCTCGTCGCGGGTCTTCACGATGCTCACCATCACATCCACCATTCCTGATACAATTGTGTCTTGTTGCTGTCTTGCAAGGAAGTTGTTGTAGCTTGTGGCTGAAAAGGAGATCTCGCTAGAAGAGAGAATATTGAAGAGTGAGTGAGTGAGAGAGAGAGAGAGAGAGAGAGAGAGCTATGACGGTGAGGCGCCAAACCAAAGAGCACCTAGGTGGTTTACCAGTAACACGTCATTAGAATAGTCCCGCCGCGCATGATGATGCTGGTAACAGTACGGAGGAAGGGGCGACTTGCTGTAGCAGCAACAGAGAGAGCGCGTCATAGAGCGAATGAGATGAGGGTTCAGCAACGGGTATGATTGCTGGTGAGGACGATGGATTGACTGAGATCGTTTTAGGGGGAGACGCGGCAGCGATGGGTCATACAAGGCTTGTGGCCACACAAAATCAATCCATGGGTTGAAAAGTATGTGCAGAAAGTGGGACGTGTCGTCTTGTCAGCATAACGTTTTTTTCTGATTTATTTTGTACCCAAACGACATATGGGTTGAAAGTGAAGCCGCAGACTGGACTGACAATCACTGAGGTCTCTTTGGTGGTGGTCCAAAGTACAAAGGACCAGTGTCAGCACCAGGAGCAGTGAGGTGTACGCACAACAACACGCTATTGTGAAGCTGGAGCGGTGTATGTTTTGTAGCCATTCAAACTGACCAATCGCCATCCATCCTACGGATCTGATCACAGGATACGTCCATGTACTTCTGACTCTTGACGCTTCCGAGTTGCCAGTAGTGAGCCCAAATCATGATGTCATTATCACTAGAGGTGCTGAGTCAACTCGAAAAAGGAATCATTCCAATTAATTCCAGTGCTGTCGTTGCAAGCGGGCTGAAAAAGAAGGCGAAAGAGCAATTTCCAATGGGGCGACGCTCTAGAACCGGGAGAGGATGCTAATCGATAACGAATCGCTGGGATACATGGAGATGGTCAAGAATAAAACAGCAGCACAATAAATTGCGCTGTTTAGGTAGGTCCTCCGAATGGGTCCAAGCCTTGGGACCTAGGTTGTCAAATCCAGCAACGCGCACGTCACAGGACCCAGACAAAGCGCTTGCTGTCCGTCTTTCCACTCGGCTTCAAGGGAGGAGGCTATTAGCTAAAGCTAACGAATGACTTGAAAACAAATGCACCTCGCCAGCAGCCTGGTCGTGAGATCGCAGAGAGGCTCATCGTGCGCTACTGGCACCACGCTGCTGCAAACGATCGCGAACAACTCTAATAACTGCTCGTAATTTCACCTGAGTTGGGTTGAGAGTTGATACTATTACAGCAAAAGCTGGAGTTGCCGAAAACCAAGAGCAAACGAGAAAAGCACGTCCAGAGCACACATACACAGTGCGTCTATCACTATAGCTCCATGCACTCAGTCGTTCGTCGTTCGTGGAATCGAGTGAGTTGCAGCAACCTGTAAGCTGTTTGGACTCAATGTGTAATCCCAGTTGTGAGTCAGCTTCGTTGTGGCGGCGTGGTTGAGAACTGGCAGAGAGACGAAAAGGGATCTCCAACAGGACGACCGACCAACTCGAGCGTATACAAGATGCACCAACGACGGAAGAGAGTATTAGTGTCATTAACGCTTCATCAGCATTTGCAGCTAGGGTCTGGGTGATGGACGGTAAAGAAGGCTGCATTGGTTGCTTGCTCATGGGTTCGTTGTGGATCCAGGTCATCAAACGAACAACTCAGAGAGCACACCAGAGAATCCACTGTCAGCTCTCCCTCTCGATCTCGCTGTGCAAGTCTAGTGTACTTAGCTGCACTCCTGTGGATACCATACGCGCTCCAGCAGCCGCAAGTAAAAAGTGAGAAGAATGCTAGCGGTTGGAGAAACTACGTTAATAGTAGTGTCAGGGCAACAGGTTGCACGAATGCATTTCATTCGTCTAAGGTGCAAGGTTTACATCATGAGGGTATGTATTAAAATATATTTATAAAAGTAGAACTTGCACCCTTTTAAATTAATGTCAGTCACTCTACATTGGGATTAAACAAAGGTTGACAAACAAATTTAGGGTGTCCCACATACGATTAGGTATAGTTTACACTGTTGAGATGATTTGACTCAGTGACACTTTCCGAGGTGTGATGATGCTTCCGTTCGCAAGCTTTGCAGACAACCGGGCTCTGCAGAAAAGAGCAAACAAGAAAATCAAGCGCAGCACACACACACACGCGCTATCAGCAGATGCACACGTGCATGCATTTCAGCCGTTTTGTGCTGGAAAGGAAGGAAGGAGTCGAGTGAGTTGCACGCTTTGGCAAGCAAGAACCTTCTTTTGTGTGTGACACATACAGAACAAAAAATGGATTCTTTCTTCCACCCTTCTCTCTCGATAAAGTACCTTTTGGAAGTGGCACTCCATCTCATGCTTCGCCGCAATCAATACTTTGACGAATACATACAGTGCGCGTGCTAGTATTTTCTCTTGCACCCCAGATGCGCTTGTTGACACACAAGCACTTGCGTGCGTTGTCTCGCAAAGGTCAGAGGGTGGTGCTTGTTTGTCTCGCGCTTTACCATGAGTTCAAGGAGCGGCGACGTGCCGGAGTTGTCGCATACTCCAGCTTTGTGAGGCGTGGGTAAATTCGCACGTCATCTCTCCTGCGAGAGCGTCCTCGTGTTTCACACAAACGTCTCTCTCGTTGTCGCTGCTGTCTCCGCAATTTTTCGGCGCAAGACCCAACTCTGGAAGTCTGCCAACAAAGCAAGCAAGCGGCTTGCTTCTCCTCTAACTAATTCGCGCGCGCAAGCATAAGTATTCCAGCAAGCAAGCAAATAAGCAAGCAAGTGTAGCAGCTCGGTCCATATTTCCATGCGGATACAAGAGCAGCAGCACGACATCCTCCCTGAGCACGCAGCGGCATTCGTCCCATGTGACGGCATCTCAGCGCTGAGAGTAGATAAACCGGACGAAGGCGGCGGCGAGGAACTCGTACGTAAGAAGCAGCAGCAGCAGGATGTCCAGCAACAGCAGTTGACGCACACGACCGCAAGCTCTTGCAGCAGCAAGTCTACCATTGCACGCGCAAGCACAACAACAAGCACAACCGCAACCACTTGCGCACGTGAGCGCTGGCAGCAACTGCGCAAGATGATGAGGCACCTCACGCGCGGCATGCGCAAGTACCCGATAATGGCAAAAGCGATAGCCAGCAGCTCACAGCAAGAAGATGATGACCCACAAGCTGTCGCTGCCGGTGCGTCCATGCTGCACAAGGACTTTTGGCTCGAGGCGCTGGACGAGCAGCATCGCTACGGCTTCCACCTGCGTGCGTTCCATCGCGCCTGGAAGGATGCCATGACGGCGGCGGGAGCGCTCGCAGCAACAGCGACAGCAGCAGACATTTCGAGAAACAGCGAGCAGAACGCGTCGTTCTTCTACTGGCTCGACCACGGCGACGGCAAGGCGCTGGAGCTGCCCGAGTGCACTCGAGACGCTCTACAGAGCATGTGCGTCCAGTACTGCGACGAAGAAGCCCGGAAGCTCTACCAGGTGCAGTTCGTCCCTTCGCCATCAGCATCCCATCAGCAGCGACCGGGTGATGGAGAGGACTCAGACTCAAGCGAGAATGCGGCTGTGCTCGCAGAGTACGCGGCGACGCACGAGCTGGTGCACACGGACGAGCTGAGCAAGTGGATCTTCGTGATCGACCTGCAGGGCAACATGTACGTGGGCCGCAAGCGCAAGGGCGTGTTCCACCACTCGAGCTTCGTCGCCGGCGCGCCGATCTTCGCGGCCGGCAAGATCATGATCAAGCATGGCAAGATCATCGCGATCGAGCCGCACAGCGGCCACTTCAAACCCACGCTGCGCAATCTCACGGCGCTCTGCCACATCCTGCGCGACCAGCACGTGGATCTGGACGAGATCGCGTTCATCAAGCCCAAGAAGTGGTCCTGCGCCTGGCCGTTCTCTGACCTGCCGCCGCATCTCGAAGGCTGTGAGCTCGAGGACCTCGCGTCGGACACGGACTACTATTCCTATAAATCCGACTCAGAGGAGCAGGAGTGAGCTTTTGGCATTCTGTATGTGGCTGTGGTGAGTGTGTGTGTGTGTGTCCTGATAGACAAGTGAACAGCTCGTGTATAATAGTTTTGCTGGTTCGTCCGTCGATCATCGCGAGAGCCGAGAAAAGTGAGGGGTTCTTTCGTATCTTATCAGAGTTAAAGATCAGTTTTGCGCTCATGGCTTCAAACACAATTAAGAAAGCTAAAGGTTTTTATGAAGAACCACATACGCCCTTCGCTTTTGCTTGTTTGAGCTTCAGGTGCTTGATCCACCCATCCATTACTTGCTGTCGTCATCTTCCAGCATGAGCGCCGAGACCCCGCGGCGGTTGAGCATCTGGTGGCGCTGCATGAGCATCAGGCGGCGCTTGTCGCGACTGTTGTCGATCGAGTTCTGGGCCAAAAGCTCCTGGCGCACCTCGTTCTGCAGCACGCTCAGGATCTCCGACATCCTGGGGCGACGACGAGGGTCCGCATCCAGGCACCGTGAGATCAGCTGACGGCGGTACGGCGAACAGCTCGCGGGGATCGTCGGTCGCAGGTTGCCGTGCGCTACGAGCATCATGATGTCCACCGTGTTGTAGTCGCGCAGATCAAAGTACGGGTCCTTCCGCGTCTCCAGCTCGATCAGCACAATGCCAAAGCTGTAGCAGTCTACCTGCATGTCGTACTTCTCTTCGCGAATGATCTCCGGCGCCAGCCAGTACGGCGTGCCGACGATCGTGCTGAACAGGTTCGCAGCGCCAGCTTGCACCCGTTTTGACTCGCCGAAGTCCGAGATCTTGCAGGAATACGTGGGCGTGCACAGCAGATTCGACGACTTGAGGTCGCGATGCACGAGCGGCGGGTCGCAGTTGTGCAGATACGTCATCCCCTGTGCCACGTCCGTCGCGATCTTCAGCAGCGGATCGCTCCACGTCAGCGTCATCTGGCTCCGCAGCAGCGTCAGCACATCGCCGCGCTCTAGGTACTCCAACACGAGTCCCACATTCGCCAGATTGTCAAACGTCGCACCGATAAACTGCACCACATTCGGATGCCGAAGACACGCCAGCAGCTCCACGCGCACCTTAAAGTCCTTCAAGCCCTCGGGAGTCAAAGACGTCACTGCTAGCCGCTTGAACACGACCGACGTGCCGTGGTACTGCGCCAGCAACACGTCGCCACTAGGTCCTTTCGTGATAATATCTTTCAGCTTGAGATCTGTGAACGGGATTGCGACGCTCTGACAGAGCGCCATGTCATCTTCGTTCCCAAGCGCTTCTTCCATCGCCTCTTTCTCTTCTTCGCCGACGTTTTTGTTCTCGAGTCCATTGCGTTTCACTGACAGATCCAACTTCAGCGTCGTGTTGATCCGCTCGGCGTGGATCTTGGACACGTACGCGGTCCGCGCAGCTCTATCTTCCGAATACGTCGCGATCAGCGTCACGCACGCCGGCATCACGACGCAAAGCATGAATAGCACGGTCTGGTTCGACACCTTATGGCCGATGTCCGAGTTCTGTGACATCGACGGCCCCGTGATCACGAGGATGAGCGTCGTCACGGCCTGCGAGAAGCACACAAATAGCACGTGCGTAAAGTCGAGCTTCATGGACACCGACATGATCCCGACAAACGCCGCTAGTGCCGCCAACACCGCCACGATCACCGAGTACGCGACCTTGCTGTCGTAGACGTAGATCCACTCGCGCAGGTTCATCGGGTGGTCCTCGTACAGCGCCTTGTTCACGTCCTTCCAATTGCTCTCCTCCCACCAGTCAAGTGGCACCGTGATGTTCTTCCCACACGTCGAGTTCTTGAACATACGCGTCTGGAACTGCGCGCGCATCTTCGTGAGCGTTTGGCTCATGAAGATCGCCATGCCGATCGACCAGAGCAGGATGATCACGGCCGCGATCTCCTTCCACCTGCGTCGAATGTAGTACACGCCGATGCGCAGTCGCATGCTCGCTTCAAAGTACTTGAGCGGCATGAGGCCGTAGAAGAACGCGAACGGCGCGAAGAACCACAGCAGCGTGATGTAGCCCTGGTCGATGCCCTGGCTCAGATCGTAGCTGAAGCAGCCGGTTGCTTGACTATTGGATGTCTCTGTTGCACTGGCAGCGAACGTCACTTTCACCGTTGAGTTCGCATTTGCAGCCACCTGCGACTCGGCGCACGAGTGCTTCAGGTACACGAACAGCAAGTACGCGCCGGTCTCGAACGCCAGCAGGAACAGCATGATGCGCCGCGCGACCGGGAAATCGCACGTCGACGAGTACAACTGGTACGACTCCTCCAGCCGCTCGTCCTGGAAGCGGTTCGTGAACCTGTTCAGGTCGCGGCTCGGGTTCATGCGCGTCTGCCACTGCGTGTTGCTCTCCGAGAGCAGCATCGCCGTGGAGATCGAGGACGTGGACGACCGCACCGAGTCCACGCGCGCGCGGCGTCGGCGTCGGCGTCGGTGTCGGCGGCGCGCTTTCTGCTCTGCGCTCTGCTCGTCATCGTCATCGTCGTCGTCAGCATTATCGTCATCATCGTCATCGTCGTTGATGATCGCGATCCCTTGGTGATGCGGGCTCTTTGCTGCTGTTGTGTTCTCTCCACCATTCTGGACAGTAAGACTCGATCTCCGCGGCGTTATCACACTGCTGCTGTTCGTGTAGTTGGGTGGCGTGTGGAGCCGTTGGTAGGCGCTCGTCATCCGCGCGGCGTCGTGCTCGTCGAGCTCGCGGATCTGCTGCTCCATCGGCGCCGCCGCCACTTGGACGCGATGCGGGCTCGCCATCCGCTGTCGCTCTTTCTTGTCGTGTGAGTCTGCTCTATTCTGTGCTGTCGCGCGCTGTAGGGGGAAGGGGGAGGGAAGAGTGGAGACGCACGTGCACAGGTACGCTACGCAGCAGCCTTTGTGTATGAATGCGCGAGATATGCACGCGTTCACAGATATAGATAGAGAAGCCTTTGACGTGCTTCTTCCTGTTCTTCGTCGTCGCTGTAGGTATTTTGTGTCGGGCGGATGGATATGCCTGAATTTTGTATTGTATTGCAACATTCGAAGGCGGCGGCATTTGTTAGCTTGACTGTCGTCATCACGCCATGGAAACAAAGGAAAGGGTGGTTCGCTCTGTCCTGTATTTGCATTGTATTGCAATGTATATTGCAATACAATATGTAATTTTAGAGCAATCCAGTTGCTGCTAAAACACAGTCTTAGTGTCGGAAATGTGCAGACCCGCTCTCTCTTGCTCCTCGCCACATATGCAATTACCGAGATTCCACCGATGTTTTCCATATGCACGAACCCATGCACGTTCTCTATCCCCAACTGTACCGCATCAAACGGTACAGTTGCTCAGCTGAACCACTCGATGCGGTACAATTTGGTATCAAAAGTATCAAGACACACCACATCGCCAAACACACTCTCACTTGCTCACTCGCTCACACACTCACACAGTCGCTCACAGCTCACACAACCAAACCAAAACACTCTCGGTTGTTCCATAGACAAACAGGCATTTCCGAGCCAAAACGAGCGAAACAAAACAAGAACGACGGCCAAGCAGGCGAGTGTGTGTGTGTGTACGTGCGTGCGTCTCCGATCGTCAGTGAAGGTCCACTACGACACGGCCCACGAGAGAGCCCTCCGCAGCATCAACCCACTGTGTACCCGCCCTCCCTCGCCTCCTCGCCCTCTCTCTCTCGTGAGGATCTCTCTCTCCGCATTCGCTCTCTTCCGCCTCTAGACCGACCCGACCGACTGATCTCTCTCCGCGTCGTCCAAGCTCAACGTACCGCCATGTCCGGAACGCGTCCGATCCCGATCAGCAACCGAGGCCGCGCGTCGCCGCCCAACTCGTCGTCGTCGCGCGGCGGCTCGCCGTCGCTGAGCGACCTGCACGGCATCTCGCAGTCGTGTCCGGTCGTGCACAACGGGAACGGCAATGGCGCAAATCCCGCCGGCAGCTACGCGCGCTTCCAGCCACCACGCGCGCCGCGCTTTGGGTCGCTCCCCGAGCCGAGCTTCCTGCAGATCGACGAGAATCCGATGCCCGAGCTGCTGCTGCCGCCGCCCGTGCACCCCAGTCGCAACAACTCGCCCGCTGCGCCGTCGGTTGTACAGGTATGATGCTGATTTATGTTGTTGTAATGAGTTCTCTGCGATTTGTAGGTGCCGGTGTTGCGGATGTAATACTGATGTTTGTATGCATCTGTGCAGTTTGCAAGCTCGTGCCCTGTGGATATTAGCTTCATGCGTCAGGGCAACCCCGTGCAGCACTCCTGGTAAGAAAAAGATTGCCTCCCATTGTGGATCTTTTCTATTGCTCGTACTCAACCTGTTACTAAATGAGCGGATCCTTCTCCATGACTGTATGACCACAGGACGCCGTCTCCGCGTGCGCTGGACGAGTTTGATTTGTCGAAATCGCCGGCGCTCGCAGTGATGTCGGCTGCGCGCGAAGGCCGAGCGCCTATGCACAATTTCCGCCGCGTTGGTCAGCCCCAGACGAATCCGCACAACCAGCTCAATAGAAACCGGTCGTCCGCGCCATCGTCGTCCAGTACCCGACAGTCGTACGCAGAGAACGGTTTGTACACGGAGCTGATGGAGAACCTGACGATCACGGAGGAAGAACAGAGCTTCTCGGACGACAGTGCGGATTTCAATCACCACAGCCATACCCAGAGCCAGAGTCAGAGCTATAGTTCCCGTCGGCATGACCAGTTGCAGCAGCAACAGCAGTCGTCTCAGTACGACCGGCGAGAGAGGCGGGGCTCGTACGGGAGCCTCTCGGACAATGGCGACGGAGGCGTGTTCTACTTTGAAGAAAGCTAAAAGAGACTAAATGCGAGATTTAAGATGCGATTGTCAACCCAGCCCACCGCAAAAGATCCCAACCATTGCTGGGCACGAGAAGCCGTCTTCCTGTCCAGAGCACCTGCGAGTGTCGCTGATGCCCATTGGGCTCAAATCGGGTTCTGCTCGCTTAGAGGCTTTGATTTCTCTGTCTCTCTCCAGCCTACTCGCACAATCACAATGGGAGGAAGAAGTGCCCATTCTATACCCCATACCGATTTCCCGTCATGAGCAAATCGAGAAGCCTCGCCCCTCGAGAGGCACCTTGCGAGACTGGTGACACAAATCCATTTTTTGTTTCTTTGCTGCGTGTTTTCCAACACGGTTGCTCGATTTGTCCAAGCAGGATGTTCATCACTTTGCGAGTTGCTTGTTCGAAACTTGGACGGATGGATGGCTCTCGCTCTCGCTGAGTTAGTCACCGGCGTTGCTCCTGCCCACTTGCCGGTCGAGTGAGCTAGTTGTGGCGTCAAGCGTGTGCTTCACTATCTAGTAGGTAACTGCGAAAGTACAACAAGCAGAGCAGGATCCTGATGGAAACAAACCCCATCCATGCAGTACGTAGTGCTCGTTCGTTGCGTTGGCTGCGTGTGCGTCTGCTGCAGGTTCTCATGGTTTTCGACCACGCACACGCGCAGTCAATATCTAATCCACCAGATCTCTCTTTTCTGTTTGTGCACCCACCTTCGCGATCAGCACTGCCACCGCCACCTCCACCTCTTCCTCATAGCCACTGAGTATCCTGAGTATCCGGTTAGCTGTACTCGCGTCCGCTGTGGCCCCCCAATGAGTACGGCTCGTTCCAAACTCGCTTCTCCGTTGCGCATTTACGACCCTCGTGAATGGATAAGGGTTTTTTTACATCAGAACTCGCTCTTGGGCGACCTTGACATCGATCTTGCGCTGTTGAGATGGATAGACAACACGTTGATGTACATCAAATTCGCACAGCCAGCGGGTGTAGATACACAGGGAAATACACACGCACACGTAAAGGACCACCAACCAGTCTCTATTCACTTGGACACCCACGCCCACTCTCCCAGCTTAACAGCAAGTGCGGCCCGTGGCGCAGCTGAGCGGGTTGGCCATATTTGGAATGGCGTTATCGCTGCTTTCTGTGTCAATCCTGGGTGGATTGCTCTAATGACCAACTGAATAGTCATGAATGGGCCAGCAAATCAGGATATGCCAGATACGCCTCGGAGGACGACGTGAGTGGATTGTTTCTGGCTTAATGGTTGGCTGGAGTTTCTTTGCTTATGGCTCCATTTGGGGTTCCAGCTCGCGAATGTATTCACCAGGATCATGAGCTATCAACTCAGCTCTCAAAGGTCCGATTACAACCCAGATGAACACAACTACATGGGTACATAATGAAGGCCAGAATCAGATTCAGAAGAATAAGTGCACATTTTCAACCCATAGGTACAAAAAGTTAACCATGCCTTCGCAATGCTACGAGACGCACCAAAACAGATGCACATCTCAAGCCATAGCCCACCACGAACAGATACAACAGGTACACGCATACGTAGTTGCTCTAGCGCACCCCTCCGAGCCCGAGCCAAACGGTGCAAATCGCAGGTACTGTTTTGCGGATGCACCTACGTGGGTGCTCTTTGTCTCCCTGCCTCAGAGTCGTCTCATTCTTCAATATTCTCTCTTCTAGCGAGATCTCCTTTTCAGCCACAAGCTACAACAACTTCCTTGCAAGACAGCAACAAGACACAATTGTATCAGGAATGGTGGATGTGATGGTGAGCATCGTGAAGACCCGCGACGAGATCG
>JAASFU010001129.1:0-10715 GCA_023333955.1 Globisporangium paroecandrum | reverse complement strand
TGATTTGATTCTTATTCTTGCCATTGCGGCTTCTAATTAGGGGGGTGCGGTGATTTTTTGCTTGAAGCCGACCGTTCTCCAAGTTTGGTACGATTACGATTTTTGTCCGGTGTGGGGCTCGAACCCGCAACACACACCGTAAGGACCAGAAGCTTGTGATGGGTGACCTCGATCTGAGCAAGGATCTATTCACAAATCAGGCGATCGCTCGCATGTGTGAACAGCATTAACAGAGAACCGAAAATGCCCAAGAGACCAAGCAGTCAATGGCCAAATGCATCCCTCCCTCTCGTCGCCATCTGGAAGCAAAGGCATGCATGCGCTGCCCAATTGTTCGCCGCCACGCATGATGTGAATGACCTCCCGACTCTGCGATATGTTAAACACGCCGGCCACACCTACCAAATGCGCGAGAAATCTCGCAGAATCCCATAAATGAGAGCCCATCCTTCTCTCCCTCCCTCAACTACCAAAAGAGAGATCTTCTATCCAATCATCGTCACCAAGCAGCTCGACTCACTTCTCAATTCGCCCTCGCAAACCGCACCAAGCACCAACACGCACATCAACAGACAAGCAGCCATGCCGAGAACCACGACGCCCGAGTTCCTCGACACACTCATGCAGCACGAGCTGCTGCACACGAACGTCAAGGGCTCGTTCGCGAACGAGACGTACCGCGAGCGCATGCCCAAACTCATCCGCGAGACGGCCGAGTACAACAAGAGTCGCTTCACGCCACAGGAGTACGACGGGCTGTTGCAGCTTGCGCACGATTTGTCGACCGACGCGCGCGTGCCCATGCCCTCGGAGTTTGCGGACGCGAGCCTCTCGCCCATGACGCACCACTGGACGACGCTGCTCCAGGGCAAGAACTACACGTGGCAGAACGCGCCGTGGTTCATGACCGAGCAGTACATGTTCCAGCTCGTGCTGCTCATCTCGGGCTACTACCGAACGGGCATCGACCCGTTCCACCCATCGTAAGTGCTCGCTCATCCTTTGTATACTACGCTTGTGGGATCACTCTAATGGTGATTACTAATTGATCTCTGTGTGCCTTTCGTATGTAGGAAACTGGTCGAGTTACGTGGCCCCGCGCCGTGGAACCTGTTACAGAACGCTCTGCTCGTCGGCTCCGTGAGCACCAGCAGCTGCAGCAGCGCGACGCGGCACGCGTGCCTCAAAGAGCTTCTCAAGATCTGCTTGTGGGGTAACAAGGCGGACGGCTGCTACACGTCCGTCAAGGACACGGTGAGCGGCGCCGACGCCACGCTCGCGATCGACGACAAGTACCTTTTGGCGGACGATTCGGACAAGATCGCGGCCTTCCTGGAGCAATTGGGCGTGCGAGAGAACGCGAATGAGGATATGAAGAGCGTGTCAGTGCAGTACATCAATGACAACTCCGGCACGGAGCTGCTGCTCGATCTGATGCTCGTGGACCACCTGATCACACACGAGTTCTGCCACAGCGTGACGTTCAACGTCAAGGCCGAGCCGATCTACGTCTCGGACGCCACGCCCGCGGACGTGCTGGAGCACATTGAGGCGATGCAGAGCGTGTCCCAGCCACAGGAGATCCAGAAACTGGGCAAGCGTTTGGCGGGCTTTGTCGAGAGCAATCGTGTGGTCATCAAATCAGATTTGTTCTGGAGCCACTACAGCTACTACTACGAAATGCCTGAAGAGCTCGCAAGTCGCCTGAACAAGGAGGCGACGCTGGTGATCGTGAAGGGGGACCTGAACTACCGCCGCCTTCTGGGCGACCGCATGTGGCCCGCGACGACGCCCGTGGCGACCGCGATCCCGTACTTCCCCACGGCGATCGTGGCGCTGCGTACGCTCAAGGCGAACCCGATCGTGGGCATCCCAGCGAACACGGAGCAGCGGCTGGAGCGAGAGGACCCGCACTGGCGGTACAACGGCAAGTACGGCGTCATCCAGAGCGTGCTGTAGAGGATAAAGCGATTGTGCGTGGAAATGACCAAGCTAACTGCCAATTAATGGAGCTGCAGGTATCCGTCACTGACCAGAGCTGACATTCACTCGTTGTTCAGTTGCGACCAGTGCTCACATCTCGCTAGGTCGTGAGTGATGGCCACTACTGTTCGCTCCCACCTATGTACGACATGCAATTTGATAGTGTGAACATCCTGTTCGATAGGTTTCATTACACGTTACCACAAGAAATGCAAAGGTGATGGATGGGATGAGTGGTGTGATTGGCATTGCTGTCATCGTTGATGCGTGGATTCATTCACACAGAGAAGCAAGTTGGCTGAGGCCTGAAAGCCCGCCCGCTCATACAATTACAATAGGAAAAAGGGAGATCTCAAGCTCTCCCTGTCAAAGGCAGCAGCACGGCAGAACCCGCAGTGATGTGACGACAGCATATTGGACCCCCTCGTGATCAATCCACTCCCGCTGCTGACACTGGGAGACTTCCAGACATCAAAAGTGTCTAGATCCAATTTTGCATGATCTTCTCATGGCTTCTTCGCAAACTCTTCAGTATAGAGAGACGCTAATGGCGGCTGGCTGGAGATGGATATGCATCCATTTTCATGCCGAGCATCAAACAAAGAGAGAGAACGAAAGGTTCAGGATCGTTCTCAGCAGACGCACGACTTGAATGGACGCCAACCAGCCATTTCATTTACCATTCACGCACACACACATCTTGTCTCACCACAGCAGATGACAGACAGAGGATGGACACTCTCTAGACCCTGGACGCCCCGCATTTAATCCGCAGGTGGTCCATTTTGCTTCAGTTCTTCTCTCACACATGAAAACATAAGGGCAATAATGATGTCCTCGTGAGTGAGGAGCTCTAGCTGGTTGTGTACCCGTTCACTGTCTTTGTTCAGGGGCGACAATTGCTTTGCATCAAAAGGCCAACAACTTCAATCAGCAGCGAGATTTAGATCCCCCCCCCACACATTCGACCTGAGCTCGCTCAGGCCACTCGCCATCATCCCATCCCTCCCATTCATTCACGCTTCGAATTCGAGAAAAGCGAATCATCGGCCAAAACGGAATGGACAAAAAGCCAAAGACGTGAAAGCCGCGCGTTTGGACGAACTGGAAAGCTAATCCACGAGCTCATCCCATCAAAAGTACCTACCGCACCTGACCAACTCTCTCACCCCACACATCACACAGTAGCGAAACCCATCAAACAGCATGACTTGGATAGGATTGAAAATTGGCTGGTCTATTTTTTTTGTCTCTCTGATGATAGAACTGAATGGCAAACTGAATACTGGTCTGTACCGGTAATACATGGAAATGTACTGCAGTGAAATCGTCACATGGCTGCGCGTGTAACGTAATGGCACGCAGTTTATATTCCAATGGAACGAGAGAGCGAATGGGGAATGAATTGCGAAATGGGACACACCGCTCCGCATGGCTCCAAATAGTCAAACCTCTGCCATCATCATATGGCAGGGCATAACGCGACGCTTTGCACCAGCAAAACATCCCACCAAACAGCATACTGTGTGTCCATTTTTCGAAAAGTCGGCTTTTCAGATTCGATTCTATTAATATCCCGTGGATAGGGTTGCGCGGCATACTGGATCCAAGTTGTTTTCGCGATGAGGATTTCAGCAAACTCCAACGTTTCAACAACTTGATGACCGACTTGCGCCTTGCGGGCCGTTTGTTCTTGCGGCTTTGCTTTCGTTTGTGCGACACTCGCAGTAGCAGCAAACGAAGAAAGCCTTGCACGCAAGAGGTCGGGAGAGAAAGAGAAGCGCCGCGACTTGTCTGTTTGTTTTGTTGCTTGCAGCTTGTTGTGCGTGAGTGTGTCTTGCTGAGTGAGTGCGGTAGCGTACCACAATCGCGAATTGGCTGGCAGCCGACCACATCAAGCTCAACTCGCGAGCAAGAAGCGGATATCATTTGGTCGTTCACTTCCGAAAAGCCGCGCTCTCGCTCTCGCTCTCGCTCTCGCTCTCGCTAACCCAGCTCAGCTCAGCTCAGCTTTGTCTGTCTATTTGTCTGATCAACAAACAAAACAGAACAAAGCAAGTCACTAACACAAGATCAAAGCAAGTCAACAAGCCAGCAAAACAAGCCAGCAAACCAACAAGCGCAACAACTTGTTGCCTTCCCGCAAAGCAAGCAAACAAGCCAAGCACTCTGCACGAGCTCTTCGAGATGAACACGTGCGCCGTGCAGGACGTGGCGTCGCTGCAGGCGGCGGACCACGTGTGCATCTGGGACAAGACCCGCTGGCCCTTCCGCTACACGCACCACGGCATCGTGTTCGAGACCGGCAAGAGCGGCGACGCCATCGTGATCGCGCACGTGTGGAGCCGCATCGACAGCTTCCGCGCATCGCAGGCGGACTCGAGCTTCCGGCTCACGTCGCTCACCGAGTTTCTGAACGGCCGCCCGGTGTCCGACATGCGCCGCGTGCAGTACAACTCGTCGCTCGTGGGCAACGCGCTCTCGAAGCTGGGAGAGGTACACCGCGCCAAGAGCGACATCCCGCCCATCGTGCTCGCGCGCTGCAACTTTCTGCTGGGGCTCGGAAGGGGCCACTTCAGCATCTTGAGCCTCAACTGCGAGCACGTGGCGCTCTGGTGCAAAACGGGCGTGGTCTGGTCCAAGCAACTCTTCCACAAGGTGAACACCAAGGCGCCGTTCTTGCCGTCAAAATACTCGAACTTGCTGCGCGATCTTGATGCGACAGTGGAGAAGCTGCAACAGGAACACCGCAAGCGCAACCAAGAGCTCAAGCGGCTCGACGGCAAGCATGTGTACCTGCAGCTTGGAGAGACTAAATTTGTCAAGCGCCTGGGGGATGAGCTCTATGCGGTGTACAACGACCCGAAGGAGAAGGACCCGGCGTTCCGCCACCAGCCCACGCCGTTCATCCTCCAAGTCGACATTGTCGCGTACAACTGCGTCAAGGTGGTGCTCCAGGACGCGCTCACGGGTGATTTCATGTGCTCCAAGGCCAAGAGCCTCAAGATGCTGGCAAAGCGCTCGTTTCACCGCGAGAGCATGTTCAAGTTTGAGTTTATCTGGAACGGTGAGCTGCAGAGCCGGCGCCACCGCCGCTGGTACATTGGCGCGCAGACGCGGGACGGCCTGCTGCGCACGTTCAACACGCGCGACCACGCGGCGACGTTCCAGATCGTGGACGCGGCGTTCATCGACTCGCTAAGCGTCGAGATTGATCCCACGGCGTTCGCGGCGGTCGCTGCCGGAGAAGAAGGCGACGAGAACCCGGTCGAAGATGATGACGATAGTGAAGTGGAAGAGGTGGCCGTGAAGGAGGTGTCTATGGTAGCAGCGGAGATGGCGGCACTGGAGCTCAAGCAGCAGCAACAACAATGCGAAGCTGTGAAGGCATGACTATTTGGGCTGACTGATGCTGATGAAGTGAGTGGGAGTTGAGCAACCAGCCACAGGGGATGATTTATTGAGAAGAACAGGACCGAGAGAGAGAAAGAGGTGAGGAGGACTATTTTGCAGGTGGCGCCGTAAGATATTGGCAGAGGGAGGAAAAGGAGGAGAGAAAAGGAGAGATGCTCGTGTCTCTGGTGTATATTCTAATGAAAATATGCACGTTCGATGAATTGAAATCGCGTGTTGTCTGCTGCGTCTATTAGCAGTGTTGGTGGCTCAGTTCAGCGCATTCCTCTCACACAAAGTCACTTTCTCTATTTCCAGCAACCATTGCAGCGGAGGCTACGAGTCGTTTGCAATTTGCATGTGTTGACTGACGAGTTTCCAAAAAGGAATTCTACAGGTGACCAATCGGTCTCCGCCACAGGAATGACAACGCAGCGCCGAGCAACAATGCATGACGACGAAGAAGACGACGGTGGAGATGACGATGTGACGATCAGCGGCTGGGGGACCTCGGACTTTGACGCGACCATTTTCGCCCACGCAACTGCTGCAGTAGCTGACAGGCGCTTCCCACCAAAGCCAAAGCCAGCGCCTGAGGTTGCTTCTCAGCAACCTACCAACGAGCAACAACAACAGCACGACAAGCAGAAGACCAAGAAGACGCTGCGTGAGAGTGACGTAAAGAGTCCCCGCTGGAACAGCGAGGCGCTGCGACTAGCGGAGGATTCGCATTCGCGGACTAGCAACAGTATCAAGATCCCAGAAGCGCAACTGGTGACAGCACAAATCACAACGTCCAAGACATCTCCAGGCCACAATAACAGCAACCATCCAAGCAGCATCCACAACAACAGGACGAACAACCACCACTCAAACAACAGCGTCAGCAAGACCGCGCTCGTCAGTCGCGAGTTTGCGGTCAGCGGGTACGGAGTCCCCACCAAATTGCTGCAGCCGAAAGAGCTGTTGCCAAACAGACGAAGACATCGACGCCGTCCGCCTCATAATCTTCAGCAGCAGCAGCAGCAGCAGCAACAGCAGACTGAGCTTACGAAAGGAGGGTCCATTTGCAAAATCGTCGGACTGATCGACGACGACGAGGAGCAGGAAAATGCTAATCTGTGGCGCCTACCGCCGGCTTTACGCAGAATCGAAGCATTCCGGCAACATCATACTCACCCTAAATACCGCGAGAATACGTTTCTCCTCCCGCCGCTGTCCCATGGCTCCAACAGCGTCGATTCGCTGCTCGCTTCTCTTTCGAAGTGACTTGGAGCGCAAGATGAAGGCTTTGCCCGTGCCGTTTGGCTCGCACCCAATCGGTCAGAGCCCTGTAGTTGCGGCCACGAACACTCCGTCGCTCAACGGCAGCAGCAACATGAGCGAGCAGCTACAGCAGCAGCAAGAGCACTATTCGTCCATGCGTCGCAGCCATCAAGAGCGACAGTCTCGACACAACAACAACTCTAACAAGCATCATCAACAACAAGGCTCAGCCAGCGAGTACAAACAAGACGCGTTGCGCGCTGCACAAGTGCGCTGTGTGGGCGACTTGGTGCGGTTCCTGACGTATTGATTTTTTGGTGGAACGACGTAATTTTTAGCGCAGCCAAACACCAACCAACCAGCAAATTTCGGAGCCGCGTTCGTTGTGAGAGCGATATGGTATCTACAGCACACTCATGATCGTGCCACGCACGCCGTTGTATCGCCACTTGGGGTCTTCCTCGTCCAGCTGCTTCTCCACCTCGGCCGTGAGTCCGACGATCGGATTCGACTTGAGCGTGCGGAACGACACGAACGGCGCCGGAAAGTACGGGATCGCGGTCTCGGCGGGCGTCGTCGCGGGCCACATGCGGTCGCCCAGCAGGCGGCGATAGTTCAGGTCGCCCTTGAGGATCACGAGCGACGCCTCCTGGTTCAAGCGGGTGGCCAGAGCCGCGGGCATCTCGTGGTAGGAGCTGTAATGGTTCCAAAAGATGTCGGGCACGATCAGGATCTGCTTGGTGTCGACGTACCCTGCAAGACGGTTGCCTAACGCCTGGATCTCCGCAGAGTGCGTCGGATGCTGCATGTACGCGATGTGCTCCAGTACGTCCGGCGGTGTGGCATCCGACACGTACATGGGCTCTTGCTTGACGTTGAACGTCACGCTGTGGCTCCACTTGTGCGTGATCAAGTGGTCCGCGAGTGCCAGGTCCAGCAACAGCTCCGTGCCACAGTTGTCGTTGATGTACTGCACCGCGATGGCGTCGCTGCTGCCGTTGTTACTGGCAGCCAGCGTCTCCAGGAAGCGGATGACCTTGTCACTGTCGTCGATCAGCAGGAACTTATCGTCGATCGCGAGCGACGCGTTCTCGCCGCTGATTGTGTCCTTCACGACCGTGTAGCAACCGTCCGCCTTGTTGCCCCACAAGCACAACTTGATGAAGCGCTTGAGCTGGTTGTGGCGGCTCGCGCTCGCGTCTGCGGCCGAGAGCTCCACCGCGCTCTGCAGCAGACGCCAGGGCGTGTCTTCGCTCAGCTCGGCCACTTTCCTGATAATTCCAACAATGAATGGCATCATTAGCACTTAAATCAATGCAGTACGACATCAACCGTAGTGATACACGTACGATGCGTGGAACGGGTCGATACCAGTCGAGTAGTATCCCGTGATGAGCAGCACGAGGTGGAACATGTACTGCTCGGAGAGGAACCAGGGCGAGTTCTGCCACGTGTAGCCCTTGCCCTCGAGCAGCGTCGTCCAGTGAGGGGTCGTCGGCGCAAGCTTCGCTTCGTCTTCAAACTGTGCAGGCAGAGGGATCACGGCGTCGCGCTTCATGTCCTCGGCGAGTTGTGCGAGCGCGTCTTTTTGTTGCTGGGAGAGGCTGTCGCTGTTGCGCGCGACGACGTCCATGACGAGCTGCGGTAGGCGTTCCTGGTACGAGTCGTTGGCGAAGGTGCCCAGGACGTTTGTGAAGAGCAACGGCTGCTGCTCAAAGAGCGCGAGGAACTCGGGCGTGGTCGTGCGCATTGTCGTGCTGTCAGTTGTCTGTCTTCTTGCGGCTGGTGGTTGGTCGCTTGCGTAGCTGCTGGCAACTTCAGATGTGGCCAAGCACCAAAAAGAGCAGCTGAGCAAAACAAAGTGGCGAGTGAGATTCGAGAGGTGTTCCGAACAGTAATCTGAAATACGGGACTAGATTAGTCTGAGTCTGAGTCGATGGACCTGATGACGAGCTGTTCTGGAATCCAGCCTGGACGATGAAAAGACCAGAGGACGCGAAAGTGATGGATATATGCGGATGTAGGCTGAGTTGAGTTGAACATTGTTGGGGGATATGTTGATAGCTGTGCCTAACAGAGAGGAGTGACGTGAGTGATGGTGTTGGCTGGTCGTGCTGCTCTTCCTTTCTTTGTTGGTGGGTAATGGAGCCTGCGTCGCCTGCCGTTCGGAAACGAGGCTTATGGCTCTCAGCTTGAGGGATGGAGGCACGGGACCAACCTTCAAGCTAAACAGCCGCCTGTCTTACCAACCACCGGGTCACTAGACCGCGCTATTCCAGATTCGCTGGCAACACTGAATGTGCCTCGCACCAAATCGATGCATCACAATGCAGAAGGCAGTGGCAATTCACTTCTGATTAATCGGATAAAGGAGATATCCCAGGATGGCAATCAGAGATTGGTCTGCATGGAGTCAGAGATGGGTGAATTGGTGAGATCGATGGCAAATCCACACAATAGCATCAAGTTGTACCTATCATCGATGTATTGCTTTCTTCACCTCGAATCGGTGTTGCAAACCTGGTTAAAACAAGAGATTTCCAAGCACCAAGGACAACACTAGTATACTTTTGAAAAACGCCTACTTTGGGACAGCTGGTGATTGGGCAGTCCACCAGTTGGCCCAAACTTCCATCCACCCATAGCCGTGAAATGGGTGGGCAATGGGTATGGTATACTGGTTTACAGAGACTACCCCAGCAGAGGCGATGTGTACTGCGGAAACGAGAGACAACTTCTTGAAATTGCTTCGCGGATGTCCTCGATCTTTATGACTTCTGGGTACTTCTCGAGGAGCCAGTGGAAAATATCCACGTGCTCCTTAACACGTGTGCCAAGGGCTGCATCCAGATCACAGCCTTCGCTGCAGTGCTCATGCAGAACCAGTAAGGTCTCAGTGGCGCCTCGGGTTGCGCTGCACCAGCCGTGCAGTCCTCGTGGCGCCTTTCGCGGAACTACTTGACGCCGGCAGAAGGCGAAGTGTGTCAAATTGGACTCGGTTGCCCAAGGTTAGTACAAATTATATAGTTCCGGCCGTACAGAACCCCAATTCACGCTGATTTGAGTCACTTTGAGGCAAGGCGGTCTCCACAAGCATTATACGCACTTAGTATCGCCAAAAGAGTCGCTTGTGGTGATAGCGATATTCGAACGAGGAGGGTATTCGGAGTTCTGTGGGTGCCGCGCTACCCAGCAAGTCTCCCGATTCTCTTCAAGGCCACACG
The DNA here is from genome assembly GCA_023333955.1 of Globisporangium paroecandrum. Taxonomy (NCBI): domain Eukaryota; phylum Oomycota; class Peronosporomycetes; order Pythiales; family Pythiaceae; genus Globisporangium; species Globisporangium paroecandrum. The sequence goes on along the minus strand of JAASFU010001129.1, from coordinate 849 downwards.
CAGGGAAGCACGCTAGACCACACACTATCGTTGCTGCAGCAGCTGACGCAATAGTAGCATTTCGCTCACACGGACCAGCAAGAACACACACACACGCATACATACATTCGTAATGATCACAGCACCAACCAGCCACTCACAACATCAGAGAAGACAGCGAACGAATTCAAGTTGCCATTCACCACTGCCATTGGCTATAATTCACAAATAGTATGCTACTATTGGCTAAAAATCCTTGCCATCAGGACACTAGGAAGAACAGTGCGCTTGCTTGTCAACTGCACTCGCCTGCCTTCTCTCCACTCTCACAGCAGCAAGCACCCCCCTCCTCTCCCCCCTCCCAATACTATTTAGCTACCCCCAATGAGCTGCAGAGTCGACGCCACCGCGGAGCCGATGCGCACGCCCGTGCCCTCGGGCTGGGACGCCTCCCAGATCCCGCCGCTTCAGGGCAAGCTCGCAATCGTCACCGGCGCCAACTCGGGCGTCGGCTTCGTGACAGCGCTGGAGCTCGCGCGCAAAGGAGCACACGTCGTGCTCGCGTGCCGCAATGAACAGAAAGGCACAGACGCCGCCCAGAAGATTCGCGACGAGCTCGCTATCAATCGCGATAGCGTTGGGGAGACCAAGGTCGAGTTCATGCAGCTCGACGTGAGTGACCTGGGTAGCGTCAAGCGCTTCGCCGACACTTTCAAAGCCCAACACGACCGCCTCGACCTGCTCATCAACAACGCGGGTATCATGGCGATGCCATATTCGCTGACGGTTGACGGCTACGAGAGTCAGTTTGCGACGAACCATTTGGGTCACTTTGCGCTCACGGCTCAGCTGTTCGACTTGATCAAGAAG
>JAASFU010001128.1:0-10729 GCA_023333955.1 Globisporangium paroecandrum | reverse complement strand
TCCCCTGGAGACATAACCACCAGTTCGCATTTGTGAATCCCGACAAAGCACTCTACTGCTCGGTTGTCGACGAGAAGCCCGAGATCGCCTCCGATTTAGAGTTCAACCGCTGGTACCACCTCGCGCTCACCTACGGCAACCGGACGCAGAGAGCGTACTTGGATGGGCAACTGAAGAATACGCTGACTGCCAACTTGCGTCACAAGTGCTCGGTTTTGCGTTACGCCCAAGTTGGCACTGGCTGCATCACCGCCGACAGGAGGAACTTTCCAAGACCACGCAACTGCGGATGGTACCCGTTTAGCGGTCTCATTGACGGCTTCCGCGTGTGGAATGCCGATCTCTCAAACAACCATGTCCGAGCCTTGGCGCTCGGAAGTACCCATGCATTGCTATCTGAGCTGCTATACTACTCACTGAAGTGGAACCTGGGCGTGTTTCCTCCGAACAACACGGCTCGAGTCAGTTGCTCGCGACCGAGCGAGAAAATCATCGTTCCGCGTCGTGCAAGTGGCATCACTCAGTGTAGTAGAAAGCGTCAACCAGCGCAGCAGCTCAGTGTAGAAGTCCAGCGCAAGCATTCGAAATTGAAGTGATCCGTTAGCAACGCGCTTGCAGTGAGTCGTTTCACGAATAAATACATGTTACGAGGTTCTTAAGGTCTGCCGTTCTATCTCCTCGAGGGCGAGATTGATTCGTCATGTTTCAGTAGACGGCGTTGGTTACTTTGGTAAATGAGTCAACTCCCGGTAGTCAAGAGCTGGATCCACCTACCTTCAAAGATTGGACAAACATGCAAGTAGCGTTCGTTACTCCAGTTCTCTGTGTGTGTATGTTTTCTTCTCAGTAGTTGGAAGAACGAGTGAATGCCTTCCTCTTCTTCACATCCCGCTCGACAAAGCCAACGACCGTCAGAGGGGACACCTGCGCTACCATAGGTCCAAGTGCCGACACAGACATAGCCCCGTCAACAATGGGGCGAATGTCGCTCGTGTGCTGGAGAACAGTTCTCTCCGCAGCTGTTTCATACATCCAACCCCAGCGAGTGTACCCAGCCGAGCACCTCTTTGCGCTGGACGAATACTGAGATTCGGCACCCCGATGGCGCGTGTTGCTGGTGCTCGCATTCTACGCTATGCTAGCTCTCTTCGTCTTGCTCACTGTGGATGCGATCTCACTCCAAGACTCACGTGTGGGCTGACAAGCGAGCACGAGCCTCTGGACGCGCCATTGTATTGGCTGCGCGATGATGGCGTGGACCACTCTGCTGGAGGCGCAGCTCGTTGTCCCCGACATGAACTTTTCGGCCAAACGCATCGCTGTGATCGCGATTAGAGTGGACATCGCGCACACGAACACGATGACTACGATCGCGCGCTGCTGGAAATTCCCCATCCCGTTCTCGTTCGCGATCGGTGCTGCTCCGTTTGGCGTGCTCTTCAACGTGCTCATTATGAGGTCCCTGGGGTTGTTCGATCGGGATCTGCTCAAGAGATACTTCAGGTTTGTGAACTTCGTCGGACTGCACACGTCGGTGCTGACCGTGTACTCAGCGTACAACGCGGCGTTCTTGTCACTAGAAGGTGTGCCTCAACTCGCATCCGTGCTATTGCTGCCGGCGATCAAGATCGGGTACAAGTACCTCGCCACGGCACTGCAGCCTGACGACGATGATCTCATCCCTGCGCTTCACGCGAGCGTCGACATCTTTGATGCACTGTACATGACCAAGTGCATGCAGTCGACCGGGGCCCTCGTGGTCGCGAGTGGCATCATCGTGATCGACCTCGTACAGAGCTACATCGCTCTGTGCCTGCTCGCCAAACATACTCAAAGTCCCCAGGCACTGATCACGCGCAAAGCGAAGAGGGAGTCTCAAGCTTCAAAGGGTTTGCTCCCGCATGTGCTCAAGATCTTTCGAGAGACCGAGCAGCTGGACGGACGGTCGTTGCGCTTTTGGCCTCGAAGACTCCTCGTCTCATTGCACTCGGGGACAGAGCTAGCTCGTTTACGGCCCATCCAGAATCACCAAAGCGACCAAGCGGCGCTACAGAACACGAAGAACTCGAGTACAAAGGTCACCGCCATCTACCCGTCAGTACCCACTGCTTATTTGATGCCGGTTGTCCCTCAACCAAGATCATCCAGCAACCAGACCAACATCTTCCGAGAGGCGATGTGCTTGCTGCATGAGAGCGAAGTGGCCGTCATTGTCGAGTACATTGAGTCAGCGGTGCCTGTCCTGTACGCGATCTATGTCTCGATTCTCTTCCACCTGCAGAACGGCAAGTTCTACCAGGACATGCAGCAGCTGACCGAGGTGAAGCTACACCGAGTCGTGGTAAACATCCTGGCCTACGCTGGGGTGGAGCTGCTCAGTCTGGGCTACGCGTTCCGCATGCTCCAGTGCAAGTTCAGGGTGTCGGTATTCTATCAGCTCGCGTTTGCGCTCGAGAGTAACTGGAGAATCTACTAGTGCAACTGCTTCTCGTGGACACTGATCGCCTTCCAGTTCTCGCTGATCCACTGCGGTACGTTTTATGAAAGTTTCTCGTTGGATTATCCCTACGTGAACCGTTGACTGATCTCTTGGCACGGTTTACTACTATGGACAATAGGCTGCGATTTCACGTTCAAGTTCTAGTGGGTCCACATCGACTGGGTGCGTACCGTTTATCCCGAGAAAGTGTACATACTTTGATTTACTCGGGCGAAAATCCCGCCGACTCGAGCTGTGGGGAGGGAGGGAGTCAGTACACCACCAAGCACGGGACCTTATATTCTGGACGTGCACGTGTCGTTGAATTGATCACGTCCTTCCAGAGATCCGCTTGAAGAACTCCAGTGGGTGTCACCATGACCTCTATCTATAGTAAAATCAGAGGTACATATCCAAATGTAGGATGTAAGCTTCATCAAAAGGCTCATATTTTTCCCACACATCCTCGAGATTCCTGATTGCACACTTTTCAAACTGGAGGATGCATGATGCGTTAGAAAATGATGAGCTGATTACGCAATGCTCTGATTGATCGTCCTGATTCTATGCAAAAGAACCGTGGAAGGATCTTTCTGATTATTCGGCTGTGATGGGTGATGGGCGATGAGCGATGACGATGTTCCTCTTTCTGTTCCGTCTTCCGATATCCGATATATCGTACAAGATAATTATATAAATGTATTTTAAGCTCAAGATGTGTGTCCACTCATGCTTTTATCCGATATCGCAGAAGGCAATCCGCCATCAAAACAAGGCGCAAACAAGCAGACGAAGAAGCGCAAAAGAAAGAATCGAAGCACGAGAAAATCAGCAGCAGCAGCAGCACACACGTGCGTCATTCGCCATTCAGCCATTCATTCCCTTCTTGGTGGCCACGACGAGCTCGAGCTCACAACAACACGCAGCAGACGCATGCGGTCCAAGCTGCAGGAGCTGCCCGTGGACGCGCTGCCGGCGATCGCGCGCTGCCTCACGGGCGCCGACCTCTTTGACCTCGCGCGCGTCAACCGCTGGAGCTGGCACCACTTCTCGCAGGACCTCTACTGGCGCGACCGGCTCACGCCCGAGGACGCAGTCGCCGCCAACACCGACACCAACGAGCGCGGGCGAGAGCGAGCGCGCACGGTCCCCGCGCTCCAGCTGTACATGCGCGCGTTCTCGTACAAGTTCCGCGGTCTCCCAACGCGCGTGAAGGGCCGCCAGCGCCGCCGCTCGAGCGCGCAGGTGACCGTGTTCGACGACAAGATCGCGCGCAAGCCCCCGCCGTTCACGTTCGACGTGTGGTTCTGCTTGCTCGACAGTGGTGGCGGGGGTAGTAGTAACAACAAGCACGAGATGTTCATCGGCGGCATCCTGCTCGGCGCGCAATGCATCTGGCAGGGCGACCACACGTGGTCCGGTGACCACCAGCAGTTTGCGTTCGTGAGCTCGGACCTGAAGCTTTACTGCTCGGTGGTGAACCAGAAGCCCGAGATCGCCTCGAACCTGGAGCTCAACCGCTGGTACCACCTCGCGCTCACCTACGGTAAGATGACGCAGCGCGTGTACCTGGATGGCCAGCTCGTGAGCAACATGATGGGCGACCTGCAGCGTCGCTGGTGGTTCATGAACCACTACCAGGTCGGCACCGGGTGGATCACCGCGGGCGACCAGAATATGCCGCGACCAAATTACTCGGGCTGGTACCCATTCAACGGACTGATCGACAACTTTCGCTGGTGGAAGCGCGTGCTGTCGGAGAAGGAGCTCCTCGACCTCGCGACGGGCAGCGCCGCCAGGACGTTGCAGCGCGAGGCGCTCTACTCGCTCAAGCGAGACCTGATCTACTGCGCGCCAAAGTACACGAGCCAGGTGGGCTGCTCGCGACCGAAAGAGAAAGTCGCGGACCTGTTGAGCCGCAGCGAGCACTCACCCCGGAGCGGCGGGAAACGCCGCCTGTCGCTGACGTCCCGTCATCCCGGTCGCTTCCGTCACTCGGTCAAGCGCGTGATGAACTCGATACGATGCCGGACGTTGTGATACACTGCGTGGGATTTTGAAAGTTGACTTCTGAGAGCATTTGTTGGACTATGCTGCATTCCCTTCTGGTCCAACTCGACGTATACTGTACCTGCATGCGCAAGAAAAATACAAGATAACCATGATGGGCTTGTTGCAAATACATGGGCGTATATCGTGGTCGCAAGAATCACAGCGAGGCTCCTGAGTGGAGCTGCAAATGACTAACCTAAGTCGAGTCGATGCATTCCCAGCACCGCATCCATTCAGGTCTACTGGCCTCGTGTATCTGTAGTGTAGCCACTTCAGGAATGAATTCCATCCAGTATATCTTCACAGATGGTGAACGCAACTCGAAATGATCTGGTCAAATCTCAATGAAGCCAATCTGAATAAACGACCATCACTCTTTTCAAGCTTGTTTGTTTGAAGCGTCGCGACAGCCAACCATTTTGCAGCCAGATTCGTTTCTTCTACTTTAGTCTTTATATGGAAAATCTCGAATGCTTTTGAAGACCCCGCACTATGTACTGTGTGCCATTTCGTTATTTACTCGCCTTCAGACACAACCAATCCCAGTGATCGCCAACAATCAACCGGAATCCACAAAACAGACTTTGCCAGCATCCCCAACGACGTCTGGGAGAGCGTCGCAAAGTGCCTGACAGACGCAGATCTGTTGGAGCTCGTGCCCGTGAATCGATGGACGCGAGGGTACTTTACTCAGGGCCAGTTTTAGAGCTGGCGATTGTCATTCGAGGAGAAATAAGCGATCCAGGGAATGATGGTGCCAGCATATCAGATGGAGAAGGAGGAGTTGGAGCGAGACTATCGGCACTCCAGAAGTACTTGCGCGCGTTCTCGCTGTGGTTCCAGGGTCTCAGCAAGCACGCTCTCCCGCTCGTGGCTCGTGTACCGAAGTAGTGTCCTTCCTCAACGACTTTGCTGGACACAAGATGCCCTCGTTTGACGGCTGATTTTGTCTACTGGGTGTCCATGACAACGGTGAAAGCGAAATATATCCAGGTGGGATCCTCTTTGGCGTGCAGTCGTCTTTGTACGAGTTGCCGTATTGGGCGAATTTCCACCAACAGCTTGCCGTGGTGAGCTCGAACAGGAAGCTCTACTGCTCAGTTATGGACGAGAAACCCGAGATCGCCCCCGACTTGGAGCTCCATCGCTGGTACCATCTCGTGCTCACCTACAGCAAGCGGACTAAAAAGGTGTACCTGGATGGCCAGCTACTGAGTGTGTTGAAGGCCGACTTGAACCGTGAATGGTGGGTGTTCCGCTATGCTCAAATCGGAACCGGCTGCGTTGTCGACAGCGCATTGAATTTCCCAGAGCCAGGAATGACCGTGTGGTGCCTATTCAATGGTCTGATCGATGACTTTTGCGTATGGAAGAGTGAGCTCTCAGGTGACGAAGTTCAGGCGCTGGCACGTGGAGACGCTCCGTTGCCACAGCAGGGGTCGCTCTACTATTCACTGAATCAAGATCTGATCGCCTCGTCTCCGAAAAACACGACGCGAGTGGGCTGCTCACGGCCAAGAGAGAGAAAATTATCACTCCTTCAAGCTGCTACAAATTGCACCTTTCAAACGCGACAATCAGTGCTGCTGAGTGAAGGAAGTAGTCAACATTGATGGGGTGAGTAAATCCTAGGACCGTATCCATTTTGGACATTGACGGATGCTCCGCGTTCGACCAGTGCTTGAAAGACCTTCATGTGACCAGCGCGACCAGCAAGAGTCAGCAGGGTCTCGCATTCTTGACGAGCCTCTGATGCACGTGCTGTAGCTCGGACAGTCGCTCCGTTCTCGATCAGGATCGCCACCATTTCCAGCTGACCGCATTCTGCGGCGTAGAACAACGGCGCTCGCCCATCCTTGGTCATGGTATCAACAGATCCACCCTTCGTAAGGAGCTGTGTTGCTTGGTCCTGGTCGCCGAGCGCCGCGGCACGGAGAGTGAAACTTGGTCGGTTGAAGAGCTGCTCGCGTCAAATGCTCCGTGATGAAGCAGTTCCGCCACCACGTGCCCATGTCTATTTGCTGCTGCATACGCCAAAGCCGATCACCCATCGCTATCATACTCTCCAGTAAGCGCACCATGTTTGATGAGGTTCGTGATAATCCCCACACAGCCCTTCTTCGCTGCATACGATAGAGCCGCTCGTCCCTTTTCACTCCTGGCATTCACTGTAGCACCATTTTGAAGCAGCTCCTTGGTGATTTGTTCGTGTCCCTTCGCGGCTGCATGCGTGAGCGCCGTCATCCCTCGTTCGTCTCTGGCATCCACTTCAGCTCCGTAGCTGTGAAGGAACTCTGTGACGAATTCCGCGTAGCCGTTCTTGGTTGCATAAGACAGTGGCGTTCTTCCTTGAAGGTCCTTGTCATTCACCACAGCACCGTTCTCGATCAATGCTGTAGCGACTTGAACATTGCCGCACGCTGCAGCAAGCGACAGCGCACTTCTTCCATTCGCGTCCTTGATGTCCACGGACGCATTGCGTCGGAGCAGCTCGACGGCGATCTCGAGATTATCGTGGAGTGCGGCGTCGACTTTCGCGCCTCTGTCAATCAGCGCAACGGCGATGGGGAAAGCGTTCCCCGTCACTGCAAACGACAACGCCATTCGCCCTTCTTCGTTCTCGAGGAGGTCCACGGCAGCGCCATTTCGAAGTAGCTCCAGCGCCACGCCCGTGAACCTGCTGCTTGCTGCCAGCATCAGCGCCGTCATGCCGTACGCGTCCTGGGCATCCACTGCGGCACCGCCTCACATTAGCTCGGCGACGAGGCTGATGCAATTACCCGATGCTGCGTACGACAGCACGGCTCGTTCACCCCCATCCTTGGCGTTTACGTCAGCTTCTCTTTGCATCAGCTCCACCACCACGTCCAAGTTGCCGCTTTGCGTTGCAGCCAGCAGTGGCGTGCGGCCCCAGTCGTCCCGCTCATCCACTGGATGACCGTTTTCAAGGAGCAATTTCACTGCGTCCACATTTCCAGCCTCCGCCGCGCGGTGCAGCGCGTATAGCTCGTCATCTACGTGAAGAGTGCTCGCATCTGAACGCTGGGAGACTGTCTCGCTCGCATCGTCGCGGTCGCTATCTTGGAGCCCCGTCATGATTGGCACCACTATCGAAGAGCCCTGAGGAAGGGCTTGAGCTCAGGGGAAAGAAAGTGGTGAAGTGAGCTTCTTTGTTGTTGACTCTGAAGAACAGCCACCCACGTGTTCTCTCTCTCTCGTGGGCTCATGAGGGAGGGAGTGGGAGCAGACCGGTTTGTTGAGGGAGATTGCATTGGATTCTTTCCAGCCAAATTTGGCAGCAAGATCATTAGCTGAAATGTGTTTTAGGTGGATAACATTGGTTAAAGTCAAGCTTGAAAATGCTACAGTAGGACGTCCACACAAGCATAGCGCGCACATGCATATATGGAGTGTGCATAGCGATTTTAAGTCAATATAGGACTGCAAATGACTCCTTCTTCAGCATAGTGAAAGCAAGTTGTATTTTTTTATCGTGTAAAAACTTGACACCAATTCGATCCAGCTGAGATTTTCATTGTAATTACTCCTAACGTCAGGATAACTTTCGTACTGCTTTGAGATCTGGTGTGCTGGAGCCCAAACATCAGCTTTGCATTCTATTACAACCCGAGGTCGCTCAAGCTCGCGTGGTCGTCGGGGCGGCGTCCCTGCGGCCAGTGGAACTTGCGCTCATGCTCCTGGATCGCGACGTCGTTGATCGACGCGAAGCGCTTCGCCATGTACCCGTTCGCGTCGAACTCCCAGTTCTCGTTCCCGTACGCTCGGTACCACTGGTTCTCGCTCACGTTCAGGTACTCGTACGCAAAGCGCACGGCGATGCGGTTGCCTTCGAACGCGAAGAGCTCCTTGATGAGGCGGTACTCGCGCTCGTTCGCCCACTTGCGCGTCAAGAACTCCTCAATCTGCTCGCGGCCGTTGAGGAACTCGGAGCGATTGCGCCACGCGCTGTCGCGGGAGTACGCCAGCGCAACTTTCCGGGCGTCACGCGAGTTCCACGCATCCTCGGCAGCGCGCACCTTCACCAGCGCCGTGTCTCGCGAGAACGGAGGCAGCGGCGCACGAGGTGCTTCAGCCGGAGTGTTGATGCTACCAGCTTGGGTGTGGGGCATTGCTGGTCTTGTGCGTGGCGGGTCGACTTGAGTTTGATTCAACTCTGTATGTGCGGTAAGAATCAAAATGGATTGTGGGCTGAGCCAGATGCTATAGTTAGTTGCTCGTGACGTTGGCTTTGAGACCCCAAGCCTTGAGGACTTCGACCGACTGCCGAAAGTTGTTGGTAGGTGCATCAACACTCATGTGAGTTCAGACCGTCATTCTCTGTACATCTGATGTGACATCTCCAAAACACGTGAATAGTTATCAAAAATGATGAATACGCTCAAAGATGGCTCCAGCTACCGTTTGCCACGTCACCACAGAGCGCTCAGTTAAGTGGTGAGTACTCGAAAGTTGAGTCTGCATGAACTCACTTATGGACGAGGGTGCTGGTGTCTTGTGGGGGATTGATTCCACAACGGAGGTGTGCATCTGCGTGTGCAGATTACGGCCATTGACATGGAGTGGTCCTGTGCCAAGTGCTCCTGTATTCGTTCGGTTGACTTGACTTTGGATTACGTTCACAACCAGTTTGTAATCAAGTATTTCCCGATCATGTCCTACCATAGTCATGTCGTTTACATCTATTATCATCCTCAAAAGAAATTGAAGTATGCTCCAGGTTTCTACCGGGAATAGTTGACAAGATGGGGCGCACTTGACGATATCTTCTTTGGTGTCCTGTCCGAACCGTTTACCTGTGATGCATCCGAAGAGAACTGCAAGCAGCATGTCGTCATGGCGGCCTCGAAGGATAGGCGGATTAGCGCTTGGGGACGCTATTCCCTTCTGACTTGGCGTCATTTGAGCTCTCGCAGTTGCGATAGAATAAGCTACTAATTAGTGACCGCAGATACCTCGGTGGCGCTTGTCTTGTGGTGGCTTCGCTAGGTTTCTGCGCATTTCTGATTCGAGTTGGCATTTTATCTTTTGGTGACGCACACCCATCAAACTGAAAATGAATACTGCTGCTCGGTTGGCTCTGATAGGTAGTGGTAGACAGCGGTGCTGACTATTCCCATTTTTTTCACTTGATGCACTGTGAAGATAATCTCTCCACTCTGCAAGGCTATACGAGTCGGATTGAACCGAATAACTAGTGTAGCGCCTACTTGCTCCATCCTGTGAGTTTCTTGAACACATGCTTCATCGCGGTAGTGGCGTCTTTGATCGGATTGCTCTTGGGAGGAGAACTCGGTCGAGTTCTCCCGGTCGTGAGCAGTTGACTCGGCGTGGTTGCTTCAGCGAAGGGAAACGCAACTCTTTCTTCATCGAAAACAGCGGATTCACCAACACAAGCTCCGGTTTCTGGGTTGCCAGCGCCTGGACGTCTTCGCTTGAGAGATCCTCCAACCACCATCGGCAGTCGTTGATCAATCCATTGAACGGGTACCACCCGCGTCTTCGTGGGGTCGGCAACTCTAGCTCATTTACATAAAGGTAGCCTGTTCCAAGTTGGAAGTGACGCATGCGGTAAGATGCATCGATCAAACTTCCCCGCAAACTCCGGAGCTGTCCGTCCAAGTACACTCTCTGGGTCCGGTCGCCAAAGGTGAGCGCCAGGTGGTACCAGCGATGGAGTAGTAGATTGTGGCTGATCACTGGCATCTCGTCGAAAGTTGAGCAGTAGAGCGTTCTGTCGGAGTTCACTATAGTCTACACTCGGCTGCTATCGGGTCAATTCTCGGCACATCTATCTGGGCACGACTGCGAGCCGAAGATCACGCCACCTTCGTAAATCGCATCACTGTCGCCGCCATTCAGCAGACAAAACCACACATCAAACGAAACCTCTGTTTTTCACTGCACAAAATCGCCAAACTCCGGCAACATTTCGATATACGAGGCATACCGCGGATCGTCAAGAAAGCTGTCGTTGTCGTTAGTAGAGAGCCCTGAGAACTGGATTGAGAACGCACGCATGTACTGTTGGAGTGGTGTTACACTCCTGGCCAAAATTATACGGACACCCACATTCTTCCACATAGCGCAATAACCACTGAGAGTTCGGCGATGCTGTTTAGATAGGCTATGCGAAACACTGCACTGCATCCCTCTGTTTTGCTAACGACTCATTATTCG
>JAASFU010001127.1:0-10735 GCA_023333955.1 Globisporangium paroecandrum | reverse complement strand
TAGGTGCGGTGTCTGCTCTGTGTTCACTTAAGTTCTATCACTTCTGATAAGTACGAATTGGGGGTTGATCTAGTAAAAGTGGGGGTCGATCTATCAATTCCCTGGATTTATCGATGACTATTTTAGACAGGGGATAAATTTTGCGGGGTTTAGTTAATGGGAGGTGCGACTGTACTGAACCAAGGAAGCATCAACACATCAGACTGGAGCCGTTGGTAATCAGCGTGAAAGCATACAGTCCTCAAAACCTCTTCAGACTGCATATCATGCGTGATTTGGACAGTAATGAGGTGGATAATAAACCTTTATATAATGCATGTTGTCTATCCACCGAGACGGGAAGACTGGGGAACCCTCGCATTTCAACTCGAAATCGTGCACGTTGAAGAGCGAGGCCAGATCATCAGTATTCCGTCAATTGCCACCACCACCACACCACTCTCCACTGTGTTTCCCCCGTGGAAATACTTGGAGTCTCTGGTTTTTGCTAATAAAGCCTCGGGAGGCCTGCGCTTGGGCGTAGATTTCGCCATAATACCATGTTTCGACCCAACTCTGTTTCCTCAGAGGCGGGCTCTGAGGAAACCTTAGTCTCCGAGCTCACAAGCGCTGACGAGCTCTGGTAGACAAGGCTGGCGCACTCAATACGAAATTCGAGTCCACGCAGCTTTGTCATCACGCGATCCATGCCGGCATGATGGATTGTCAAGGCTATTGGAGTTCGGATACAAAATGCAACAAAACGCCCATGCGGTTGGGTACTGTACTGTATTCCCGTTGATTTGCCCCATAGGTCCATTGAGCGCCCACTGGACTGTTTGGGGTCTCTTTTCTCCTCGCAAGCGCGCACGCCATCTTCGCCAGCCCGTGCCCCTCATCCAGCTCTTGCGTCTTTTGTGGACAAAATGGCTTCAGTTTTTGATTCGAACCACAGATGATGAGCAATTATTGTTCTTCTCCTCCTGAATCAAATTCCGTTGAAAGCCTGCTGTCTGGATGGAAATGCTCGTTTTGAGGTGTCGAAACGGTGGTAAATGTTCGAGTGAGTGGACAGACAGAGGAGTCTTTCTTGGGAGTCATTCAAGCGGCGAATCTGGGGAATTTGGCCCACAACGAGAGCACTTGGCGACTATATGGAGGAAGATACAGGCGATGGCGCTCTCCTCTCCTCCCTTCTCCTCAGACAAAACGCACACGAGAAGACAAAAAATCCAGACATTCCGCGAACGCGAGGATGCGAGCATTGTTCGATGAGCCGCAATCAACTCCGTCATTGTTGACAGCGGGAATTATTTCGTCAGATGCGTTTTGATGCTCGGGTTTCTGTGAGTTCCCCTCCACATCCTTTCTTTGCAAAAGGGTACATTAAGTTCAGTTTCCGCTTGTTTGGGTTGGATTGCATTTCATTTTGCTCTTGCCGATCCTTGCATCTTAAACCTTGGTTTCTCTCGGGTGGACATTATCGGTTGACGCAACAACAATCTCAAGATATTAAGATTTGGATCAGGGTTGAAACGAAATGGATCGGCATTCGCTTGACAACCAGCTCAGGGCGGCACATTTCGATACTTGCTGATAGATAAGGGTTCAAATGTCGACATTCGCTCTGAAGATCAGGGTTGAAAAATCGCTGCGATGACTGCTTCAACGTTGGTTTCAAGATTTGCCAACTAGCACAGTTAGGAATGAAGCCATTGAGGGCACGGATAGAGGAGGATACTCGTGCCCTCAATGGCTTCATAACAGTGCTGACAAATCTGGAGGGTACAGTGTAGGAGGCTAGGAGATTGTTGGCAGTCTCGAGGTACAATTACAATCAAATCTCTTGGATGAACGGCCGATAGAAGGCGACGAAAGTGATTGATATTATTACAGTTTCTATGGGAAGTGGACTGAGCACTTGCAGTAAAAACGAACCTGCGACTTCGCACTCCCGACGGATAGGCAGACGCGACGGGGAGATCTTTGCAGGCGATAGAGTTATAATAGCGAAATAAGCGATCACGCACGCATACACGCATACACTTATGCTCTCTCTCTCGTTGGGCTTCATCACACGTGCGCGGGCCAGGAGAGTTGGCTCTCGAGCACATCGTCGCTCAGGTCGCTCGGGTAGCAGTAGAAGTCGGTGAAGAGAACGTCCTGCAGCATGAACATGTTTTCGCTCGTGAGCGCGGGCTGTTGTTGTTGTTGCTGCTGCAGCGCTTCCACCTGCAGCAGCGGGTCTGCGAAGAGGTACTCGAGTTGCGCCAAATAGGACGCCGAGGTTGTCATCGGTTGAGCTGGGAAGCCGCCGAGGGTGGCGGTGGCGTCCAGACTCACTGGGCTGAAGGAGGTGACCCGCTTGGACGACGTGGAAGAAGGCGAAGACGAGGCAGAAGTCGGACTCGGCTTCACCAGCTTGGTCTCCGCGATGATTTCGTCGCGAACCGCAGACGTGCGCTTGAAGAGCTTGTCGCGTAGTAGGCGGCGCTTCTGCTGCAATCGCTTCTGGTTCAAGTTGGCGCGGCGGCGGTGCAGCTCGCAGAGCTTGTGCAGCGTGCCGTTGGGCTTGTACGCTCGCTCGCTCAGGCATTTCTTGCCCGGGTACGAGCAGCGCACGTCGTCGTCATTGTCGTGCTGCAACTGGAAGGCCATTGCTGCCGGGGCAATGGTTGGCTCTGGAAGGAAGCTGTTGGTCATGGTTGGCTGTCTGGCTGTTGGTTGGCTTGGCTGCTACGAGGCAAAGCTGTTTGATCTGTTGCCTCGGCGGAAAATTGAATACTGAACAACAAATGCACACGAAAATGTAGCCTGCTAGACGAGCCAATCATTGGAGCTCTTCGCTTGAAGCAAGAGCTCCATTGTTGTTGTGGGTTGTTACACTCAACTGTAGATATCCGCTGGCGATTAGACCGGTTCGGTATCATGGTGAACTTGCACTGGCACTGGCACTTTGGTGCCTTCCGCTTCGCTTTTTGCCTTCACGGTTGCGAAATTAAGCTTGGAGGTTGGAAGACGGCGAGGAGGAAGCAAAAGAACAAGGTGATGGGCTTTCCTCTCCAATAAATGTGTGCGCACACGGCATCATGGCAAGCGAGAGTGGCATAAACCAGATTGACTTGGGAATTGTATGCTGGCTGTACCCATTGAGGAGCGCCAGGTCCCACTGCGCACACGTTTTGGCGTATCTAAAAGGTGGGACTTGTTGTCATTGATCCGAAATGTAACTGTGGACAGCGCCCATCCCCAGCACACACACATTTTACACACGCTCTCCACACACACACACAATCAGAGAGTCGGAACACTTTGAGTTTGGTGAGCTCTCCGATGATAGCGAGTGGGACCCAATTGAAACCAAAGTGAAGCGCCGCAATGGACGAAACGCCACTGGCTTGCGTTACTTCCGTATCTAAAGACTGGCTGGCGGTGGGGCATCTTCATTGCTGGTCTCCGCCAATGTGTTCTCTTCATCCTCGCAATTCCACGTTCCCTCCATGCATTCATTCGGTCTGTCCCGGTGTGTTTGTTCACGTCTGAGCGTTTTTCGAATGTGTCGAGGGCCTGGTTGAATCGGGGATGCGTGTGTGCGAATTGAAAAGCTGCGGGATGTTGCACAGCAAGAGGGGAAGAGAGAGTGGCAAGATCGTCGTTCGACTAACGCGTCGGAGTTGACCAATTGTTTGACAATGCATGCACATGCCCCCGCGCACACGCGTCTACAGCTCGCGTGAGTTGATTCGAGACGCAACTTGTTTCAGGGTCGATGTGTCCATCCATCACCTTCCTGATGAGTAAGTCTCATGTACAGTATTGCTAATGAATCCAATGACCGAGAGAGCACATTGTGCAGTACAGCCTATGGCTTGGAGGCTATATCTCGATGGATACGCTGCCGTTGTGAGTGGAGCGAACGGGCTGGGATTGATCGCTTGGATGCACCTTACGTCATGCTGCTCCCTGTGTCGGGTGTACCCGACAACGCTAGCACAGGGAGCTTTCCACTTGACTTGCAGGACAACGAGCGCCTCAAGCACTAAAGGATTTTGGCTAGTCGGTTGGCACACTATTGACGCCCAGAATCAAAGTGAAAATGAAAGCCACGCGACGCGAAGACCTCAGTAACGTCACGCTACTCACAGGTAGCACTCTCGCGCTCTGAATCGATCGGCTCCCAATAACGAATCAGTGAGTTGGCGAGAAGGCGAAAGAGCAATTCGCCACCACTCCCACCTCACGGAAAATGAGACACGGCAAGCCTTTGCTCACCGGCGATGCAACCCCAATGTAATGCAAGGGGTGGGAGAGGCAAGTTGCAGTAGGGACTCCACAGAGCTGCTGACGTTGCTGTCGGGTTTGAGAGATCCGGCGCGTGTAGATGAACAACAGTGTACACGATGCACATTGAGAAAAATAGAGAGCGACACGTCGATCTTCATGCTCCAGAAGGGTGGAGAGGTGTTTGGCTGTTGGAAATGGAAGAGTATGTGTGCGTGTGTGTTCGAGTGGGTATCTTCCTCTGGACTGGATGTCTGCAAATTCCTCACTGAGCATTTGGCATTTGGCATTTGACGCCCTCAATTTTGGAGGGTTGCGAGGGTAAGCGCTTCATTCATATCATGATGGAGCTCTTCTCTCTTATAAAGTAGGGAAGCCCGTCGTCAAATTTCAGTCCTCTCCCTTTGCTTTTCCGGTAATGCATTTTGGAGTAAACCGTGGGTGACAAGCGAGAATTTTGTGCAGTGATATATTTTTGTGGAAAATGGTTTTTTCGCTCGACAACAAGGTATTTTCTTTCTCTTCTAAAACAGACATTTTTAATCTCAGAAAAGCAGCCAAAGGTTTTTAACAGGAATCATTGTCCTGTTGGAACCAAGTTATCGGCTACTGTACTGTACAACGCTGAGAGGGGGCGCAACGGGACTCTTGCAGGACTCTTTAGCACAATTGCTTTGTGTAATGACTAATAGACACACTTGTGAGAGCCACTTGCTGCGTCAGTGCACCCGATCCTTTTCGTTTGTGGCTGTCACGATGAGTGCTACGTTATGTCTATATGAAAATGAGTGTTGTGGATGGAAATCGAGCACCGCTGACCAGCGTTTGCGTTATCCTCACACAGGTTGATTGCTCGGTGGACTTGTGCCGTTCCCTCACGGCTCGGGCTGCTTCGGAGGTCGTTCGCAGCACATATGATGACAGCACACAACAATAATCAGGCGTGATGTGCTAGTCGAAGAATACAAATAGCAACCAGGGAGGTCGACGTTCCCTTCGATCCAGGAGATTACTCCAGGCTTGTGATTTGCAACTCTTTGCTGTACGAACCGGCTTCAGGCACCACCATTGGCGGTTCATGTGGTACGAAAAGGCAAGTTGAGGTCACAAAAAAATGCTGCAGAGGTCAAAGCGCACACGCAAAGGTACACACGCACCTCCAAACCAACTCTGAGTGTGCGCACGAGCTTCAGCGCTCAGGAACTCTGTTGCGCTGTCTCTTGCAACTGATTTGAGCTTCAAACATCTCAGCAATGGAACCATAAATCAGTCGATGGACGCAGCATTGGAAGCGGATAGCCAATACCAATAGCGCGGTCGCCGTACGGCTGCGAGACAGCCGTGAATGCAAACAAATGAGACGAGGAACTCAGACTCTGCCAATCAAGTCGTCTATCGGCCTCGTGATTTGACCTTTTGGTAAGAGTTCGTAACGATAATGCGGGTATGCCTTGAGCTTTACGGTGTAAACGATCAACCGCTCTACGATAATGACGACAATGCTTTGAGCACACTTTCAGTGTCTAAGTTCAAAACGGACGGCTGGTATTACATAGTAGGTTGTTTATAAAAATGCACAAGAGCTGCAGGAACAACAGCGCCTCGTGAACCTTGCTGAGAGGCTCAACCGATAATCAGGTCACAGGCGAAGCTCAAAGTTGAACACCTCGTACTTGCCGCGCGCGTGGTCGCTCGAGTAGTTGTCGTAGTATCCCGTTGGAGCCGCTTGGTTGGTGGTGGTGCTGCTGCTGCTGCTGCCCACGAACATGAAATTGTCTAAGAAGCTCACGTCAAAGATCGAGAGCTCTTCGTTTAAAGTGGCGAAGGGGGCGTCGTCCTTGTTGGCCATCGCCACCGTCATCGGTGGTTGCGATTCGTTCTTGAGGAAGTCCACCAAGTTGACTGTCATCGCCGACGTAGAGAGGTGAGCGGCAATGCTCCCCCCACTTGACGCGCGCTCCGCCATCTGCGCGCAGATCACGCGGCGGCGCTGCTGCAGCCGCTTCTGGTTCGTGTTGGCCTTCTTGCGGTGGAACTCACAGAGCTTGCGCAACGAGCCGCAGAGCTTGAACGCGCGCAGGTTGTTGCACACTTTGCTCGGGTAGCTGCAGCGCACTTGCGGGGCGAAGAGCTCTTCGACCGTGAGTCCGTGGGAGGAGAGACCGGCAGTCATTGTGGTAGGTTGAGTAGTCTTGCAGAGGTTGTCGTGTGGCGAGTACTGGGGACTGAGCGAATTGGAGAATGAGCCTTTGAGTGCATGCAGCTGGGCGGAAGGGGAATGGAAGCTTGAAAAAAACCGCCCAGCCCAACGTCCATCCACTCAGGACAAAAGTGTGGGTTTGAATGGAGGGAAGGTCCAAAGGGAGACTTCGCGGGTTGCATAAACGGGACGTGGTGAGCTTGGGAAGGAATGTTTTACCGCCTGTATTAGGTTACATATCCTAATGTAGGACCATCCGTAATGTTTGTGGGTGCACACAAGGTTTCGCGCACTGAACAAGGCGCACTGTGTGATTTGATTGGTACACAAAAGGCTACATTTTGCATAGCAGGACGTCTAACTGGACTAAAACTGGATACATAATCATACATGTATTGATTCTGCTGCGCAGTACTGCGATTGGGTACAATCAGTACAATTAGGGAAGACATGAACGGTCCTGCAGTGATCCAGTCCATTGCAATTCGCATTTGCGCCACATGCCGTGTGTGTGGACGCCGTTTGTGGCGTCTGCCATTTCCTTCAAATTGGAGAGAGCTTCCCGGTGTAGACTTGGTCTGCAAAAATCATTTTAGGTTCCCAGGATCCCACGGAAGAAAGCATTATGCTTCGGAGGCTGGATTGTCGTCAACTGAAAATTATACCGAATTGAGAGTGCGTGCAAATGTATCTTACATAGTAAGTATGTACAGGCTTTGCGATTTAAGTCTTTCTTTTCTGAGTTTCTCTATTATTGCTGATCTGACTCATGTAATAAGCTTATATTCTCTCATAAGTTACGACATCTATGTGCACATTTATGTACAGCAACGACAATTTGAGGATCCTGTGCAACATAGCGATGAGATCCATGTCGGCGCGCGCTGATTGACCAGAGTTCATTGATCGCGTGTGTGCTTTCGAACAAATTGCGAGCATGTATCAAGATTCTGAACCTCGCGATCGCCACTGCCCACTGCCACGGCTGCTCACAGGTCACCGCCAGTGAGCCGTTGCCCATTTGGCTAAACTTTCCCTCGTGCGTCTGAGACGATTCCGAGCTGAACAGCTCCAAGCGGAATTTCCTGCGCTGCAGGTTCCTGACTATGGGATCCCAAGTGGATGCAGCAAGTCAAGGTTGTCAATCCGCTGAGGACTTTTCGCCGTTTGCCAAGAAGAATGAACCCTGCGCAGGTATCGTTTCCTGTTGATTCTCTTTTGCAGATGTGTTGGTGTGTGGCTGAGGACCGCGCCAGCAAACCAGCAGCCCGTTTTGTGTAGCAGAGTGAGTCAGGTGCAGGGTGCTGTTGCTGGCTCCAGCTCCCAACAGCGAAGTTGCTTGCGCTGAGGCACTTGAGTTTTGTGGTCACACGTTGTGAGTCATTTTTGTAAATGATGGGCAACCAAGTCCGAATGCATAGCCGGGACGGTGATCAACTGATAAGGCAGCTCTTTCAAAAAGAGTGAATTTACAAAGTGAAAATGTCAAAATATCATTTAACAAATTATTACAAAGTGTTAATCTCTTTGGATATCAAGTCTCCAAACCGATCGACGAGCTGCGCTTGACTGGTGGTTGGAGTACTATGAGCTGCTGCATACAACCTCATTACCGAGGACAAGGCGAAGGCGTGAGTGCTGGACGACGACCTTTGGGGTTTGCTGCTTTTCTCATGCTCACTAAAACTCTTGAACTTTGCAGTTTAGAAACTGGGTGCAAATACTGTTTGCTATTCCAGGTACAAATGCCCGGAGTTGATTTTGGCTCGTTACAAAAGCCAAAAGCTCGGATCTGAGTTTGTACGTACAGTACATGGAGCTCAGCTCGTGTGCCGAGTATGCTGGCTGAGTTCTGGTGAGATCTCAGTTTGGTCCAACAAACCAATCGCAAAATCCACGTCCTGAGTTCCCATTTATCAAACCAACGCCCGAGATGGCTGAGTACTTTGAGCGTTTTATAAGCACTGCCCGTCTGCAATATGATGAAGTGGAGGAGTGATGCAAGATCGCGGTTTAAAAAGCTGGGGAAGTGAGAGAACGACGCTCGATACTTCGGCGAAAAGTCCAGGGTTCGCACTTCAACATGTTGCAGAAGAGACTGGCAGCCCAATGGGTACAGCCCCCACGAATCTGGCCATGAAGGTGGCGTTACAATGCCTCCAATGCAACTGTTGATCGTACTTGAAAAAACAGATGGCTCGCATCATGATCCTATATGTGCATTTGTGAATAATTAACGTGCTAGTAGTAAACTCTCTCTCACTCTCTCCTATGTATAAAAAAATATTCTACAGCCCTTCAATGTGCCTCGATGGACGCCACCACAATCACTTTCGGGCTTGGCTACTGCAGGTCGAATCAGCGGTAGAGATCGGACTTACTGGGTATTGGACGCGAGGAGACTCTTGGATGGTCTACTGTTTCTGATCACTCTTCATCTCACAGACAGAGCTCAATGTCGAGCATTTCCATCACGTCGAAGCTCTGAGAGTGGTCGTCCTTGCTGTTGTCGTCGTCTTCAGTGACAAACCCGAATACAAGGAATCGCGGCTCGCCAAAGAGGATGCTCTGCAGCAGCTGCACGTCTTGGTCCGAGAACTCGTTGTCACCATCATTATTTCCAAACGAGTCTTCGGTAGGACGGTGCGGCGTGACCTTCTCACTGTCACTAACGTTATACGAGAAGAGCAGAGTCAGCGAGCCGTCCACTGCTTGGTCGATGCTGAACTGTCGTACTTGCTGATCTTTTTGCTGGTGGTGCTCTCGCTGCGCCGCCATCTGCGCGCGGATCACGCGGCGGCGCTGCTGCAGCCGCATCTGGTTCAGATTCGCCTTCTTGCGGTGGAACTCACAGAGCTTGTGCAGCGAGCCGCAGAGCTTGACCGCGCGCGGGTTGTGGCACACTTTGCTCGAGTACGCGCAGCGCAGCTGCTGCGCGCGGAGCTCTTCGATCGTAAAGCCGTAGGAAGTCACACCGCTCATGCTTGAGAGAGAGAGAGAGAGAGAGTTTTGGATGGTCGAGTTGGGGGATTGTTTGTTGTTGGTGGTGGTGCTTTGAGCTTTGTACTTCAGCGAGTGAATCGGAGAATGAGATCCTCTCGAGATAAAATGTGACCAACAGATTGCTGACCTTAAAGGGCTCTCGCTGTCTGTTCAACGGACTCACGCGATCAGACGATCGGAAACACACGATGACAACAACAGAGCGAACGTCACACGATGAAATAAAAAATCAACGCGAAGCACAAATTGGCTCATTTGAGCCGATTTTGAGCCAACGGCGACGACAGGACAGGCAACGCATGAGGCCAGCGCTCCGAAGGTGAAGGTGGGACCAGAGCGGAACTGCAAAGAGGGATGAGACCCAGGTCGGCGCGCATTGATTGGCTGCAGATACCCACGGTCATCATCGGCGAAGGCGTCGCCTGGCTGAAATGCGCTGATGATGCTGCGTCGATGCACGGGCATAGTGAAATCCACATCTCGGCATCGGTTGCTTCAAGGGGGACCACTGCCGACACACATGCTGATTTCACTATGGCCGTGCATCGCAGGGGTGTCCTTTAAGAGTGACCGATTGTATTTGCAAAAGAAATTTTTGCGAGCATGCATATTAGAAAGTATGCACAAAAGCAGGTATGACTCTTTTTATGGTATTCAAGTTGAAATGCAAGTGCAAAATTCTCATATTTATTATGCTCTTCTTTCCAATACACTTCAAGAACAATCATCTCAGATGCATGAAATCCTTGAAGCATCCGCACACGCCACCACGAGGAGCCGTTTCAGGAGGACAGACCCACTCACTTCTTCCGATGTACATTCTGCTTCAACGATTCCAAATCTTGCCAGAGCACTTGAATAAACTATGGGACTGCCAAGATTTTTCGTAACAGGTTCAACGATTCGAAATCCTGACAGATGACTTGATCTCACTATAGGTCTCCAAGATTTGTTCGAGCGGTTCGTAACAGTGCCAATATCCTTGTACAGTGTACGTCAAAAAGTTAAGGACAGCAAAAAAATTGAATTATGTGGATTTTTTTCGAGTTTTGTGTTTGCGGACGAGATTTTTTAGTATGTTAGAGAACGACATTAGACCAATCTCGTGGTGAAATCACAGCTCGATTTTGCTTCTTATAGACACAGGAATGGCAGATATAAGTTTATAGAAGGCGACAAAATGATAGGGACAGCGCAAGATTCAGCCATTTGGGGGCGAATGCGTGATGCTACTGGCTTGCAATCGGCCTACAAGTGACAGTGAGCATTACC
>JAASFU010001126.1:0-10748 GCA_023333955.1 Globisporangium paroecandrum | reverse complement strand
CTCGGAGTTTCTCTTCTGAGAATGGGAATTCCAGAGTTTCATCCCACACAACCGTTTGCACCGTGCTGCTAGTTTCTGCTGACGAAGCTGGGTTCGACATTGTTTCCATGCTACAATCCAGCATGTCCACTCCGACGACGCAGACTTGATGCGCTGAAATAGGCAAGTTTCGAGCTTCGACGACCTGAACTGCTATGATTGTGAGCTCATCGGTCGGCGGCGCAGGCTTGGGTTCTTTGCCCTTTGCCAGACTTGGCAGGTACTGGAGCTCCAGCTTGATCTCACCGAGTCGGGCGGCTCCAAGCTTTGACAACCCTCCTTTGAAAGCCTCGAGCTGGCTCATAACGATCGAAATCGGGTACCACGAACACGCCAAGTGGCCATCCAGCAAGATAAAGTCGAAAATCGGGATTTCCAGCTCGCCCAGTATCTCCTCGCTGCCGTCCTTTGAATCATGCTCTTGAAGAATAATTTCGCAGATCAGGATCGGATTAATGCAAAGCAGCTCGGATCCAGATTCCTCTGAAGAAGTCACACAGTCAAAGAGCAGCGAGTGTGTGGGAACTGAAGGATCCTCTTTCGTGGTCCTCACTTGCCAGTCAATCATCCCGTCGCTCTCCACTAAAGTGCCAATCGTAGCCTCAGGGAAAGTGAGCTGCTGCTCCTGCACGTCGATCTGGATCTCGCCTTTGTGTGCTCCAGTCAGCAGTCGAAGCCGGAGAGTCTGCTTCTTGTTCATCACCATCCATTTGAAATATCCCGGAATATCGAATCTGGTTTGCAAGACCTTGAGATGTAGTTGACCCTCCGTTCCTTTGAAATCATCTTTTTGCTTTCGCTGGAATGGCGTCACGTCTTTCTCTCGCTCCTTTGGGATGTATTGACAGCCAAGAAGAATGCAAGAGGGTGCATCTTTGTTTCGACTTCCACCTAAGTTGTGGTATACGTAGCTCGCCGCAGTGGGATGCGATAGAAAAGAGTCGAAGTTGACAAAACCAAAGGTTATCACAGCCATGGCGCTCGCGTTTGCTGTCCGCACAGATAAGTCCACGATCTCAATCGACACAACAGTGGAAGCTCGAGACGAGTCGTCGTGTTCTGGCCACTCCAGTTCCATGATCTCATCAGCCCACTCCGGATTCTGGATCGAACCGACTGCTGGCTTGGACACCCTGGAGAACCCAGTCGCATTACATGCCACTCGCACTCCAGGTTGCATCCCCTTAGTACACGGGATATTCTTCGCTCGAACAATGTGAAAGTAGATCTTCCCAGCGCTTGGTTTCGAGGGTCCTTCTCGTTGGGCGTCCAACTTGAATGGCGACGTTCCGCGCGCGTTGTCTTCGTAGCTCTCTGCATGCAAGTAGTAATCTTGAGAGATGAACCGATAGTCAACACGGATTTCATCCGAAATGGCGTCGCTCTTTTTGTTTCCGATAGGGTAGATCGGCAACCAAGTCTCGAACCATTTTGTTTTCCCTCGTTGCTTGGAGCGCGACACGAGTTCGTCGCAAAATAAGGACACTGCAGCGATACGGAGGGATCCGATGAGTACGTCTAGGAGATGGTCTTCTTCGTTGCTGTCGATGACTTCGATGCGAAGGAAATCGGTTCGGAGATTACGGGTTTGTAAGTGGTAGACTGGCGAATTCCATTGCGGATGGCAGCCGCCATTCATTGAGATGCCAGTCTGACACGCATTCATGAGCGCGTTTGAAGGAGGGAAATACGGAGCAACCTTGGCGACGACGTACGGGTCTTGCTCGCCATTTGGATCTACATTAGTGAGGTCCCTGCCTGCGATGAAGCGAATGCAGAGAACATCTGGGAGAGCATTCGCCAACGCAGCAGCTCTTAGCAGGGATTCCGGTTGCTGAGCACAAAATGCTGCCGTCGGGATGGTCATCAACTCGATTTGTAGGACTCCAATGAAGCTGGTGGCGCCCTTTTCGCCCGCAGTGTACAGTGTGCATAGCTGGGAGATTTTGTCGACCTCCGCACCTGACAGTACCCCAACAAGAGACAGCTTGTAGCTTGTGAGCTGCTCTGGAAAACGTTCACTCTTTCGCTTGACCACAATCTCAATTCGAAGGACTGGACATGCGCCGATTGCAAGCGAGCCCTGGACAAATTTGCGAGGCGATACACCAAGTTCCAGCGACAGCAGCTCATTCCATTCCACAAAGTTGTTTCGAGCTGCTACCTGCTTCTGGGAAGAGCTGGTAGCGCTACCACCTGTCGTAGCATCACCGAAGAGAGCAAACCTGCACGCAACTTCTTCAAACTGCTTCACGCTTACAGTCGGAGTGGATTCAGCATTCGCAATGGCTGATCCGTCTCGAGCTTCATCACCGAACACAGCCTTTCCGCATCGCAGCACTATCACATAATCCTGGTTGTCGTCAATTACAGAGCTTGCGCGCCCCAGTGGTTGGAATAAAACCTGGTCGGGGTAGAACGCAACCCCGATCATCGCCTTGTGCACAGGTGGAGGTGCTGCCTTTGAGAATAGCGAAGATTTTGCCGTCGTGACAGGAGCAACAACTGAGTGCCAGTCTCGCGCCATCTGTCCAGCTGCGTAGGATCGGATCCCTGAAAGCGGCAGCTTGATCGACCCTACAGTTTTGCCACTAGGATAGAATTAGCTGCTGATTGCAAACGACAGCAGCAGAGAAAGCAGACACATTTACGTCATGGTCAACACCTCAATGCGAAGAAGTTCGGAGAAAATGTCTTTTGCGTACAGTGTCGCCTGTCGATCCCACACAATGTCGCTTTCTTCGATTCCTCCGATGCTGCAGTTGTTACTTCCCACCTTGCTCTTCAGTTCTTTTCGATCATCCATACTTGAGCTTAACCACACATGAGCCAATAAGGCGCGACCATCTGCAACCACGTTGCCTTCATACCGGAGGCAGATCAGATGAACCTCGAGTCGGCCTGGAAGACATGCTTGGGTTGCAACCTCTGGGCTCACTGCATCATCATTGGCTCGAGAACTCTTTGCTTTGACATTCAGGTTTCTCCCAATCGAGCGGCACAAGGTCCGCACCATTTCCTGCTGCTTTTCTGATTCCGCTCCTTTGTCGACATCAAGAGGCTCGAAGATTCCTTCAACAAAAAGAGTCCCCGTCACTTTGTCTAGCAAGTGGACATCAATTTTCATGGAGACAGCATTCTGAGTGTCTTGAGAGAGGTCGATTTTCGACAGCAGGAACGCACTGAGAGGGACTTCAGCCTTCCCAATGATTTTACTCCCGTTTCGCTCTCCTGGCTGGCGAAAATGAGTGACAAAGATGCATACATTAATGGCTTAATCAAGGGGTACATAAGGCAGACGCGTGGAAGGTCTTCAAAAGGAGGAGTACTTACAACTTGGATGTCGTATATCCCGACTTGAACGATCGGCGGAGGCAGCATTTGCAGCGAGAGAGCATACGCGCTGTTCTCTTCAATCACTTTTCCAACAGGGACGTCTGCTGCGACAGTTGGTGGGGGCGGTAGACGGTACTCAAGACGCAGGTATTCATTCCACGTTGGATTCATACCCGCGTTTTCCAGCGGATGAGTCTTGAGCATCGATCAAACAGGGTTTTCTTTCCGCTTGATGTACTTGGGCTCGATCGATACTCGCACCTCGGGATCCAAGTCCTCCACTTTCTCCTCACTCGGGTTCGGCGACACTAGGCGTTGGGCTTTCACAACTAGGAGGTGGAGGTTCCCACTTGGGACGTGGACAGTAGATTTGAAAGCTGATGCCTCGCCAATTTTTGCAGATTTTTGGTCTCCCAGGCTCTCTTCCTTTGCAGAGCGGTACGCAACCGCGAATTCAAGATCCATCGAAGCGCTCTCTCCGAAACTAATCGTCGTTGTAGTCAGCTGGTAGCTGGTGGAGCTGGAGTTGTTCAGAAGAGCCCACAAGTTCAACTGCGCGCTGCCAATCGATTTTGGTGCCTTATTGCCTGATAACTGGAGGAGCTGCAGTTCCACCTCGAGACTATCCTTGTCTTTCGCAACTGCAACTTGTTTACTGGAATAGACGACATCCAAACATGTTCTCCACTCGATAGTCAAGTCGCTTTGCGGACGAAATTTGTCGGTCTGAGCCTCCACATCGTGCTTCCCGAATGACAAAAAGCCGCGTTTCTTTTGGTTGCTCAAGTAGTCGACGTTCAGCCCAAAACCAACCGAATCCCGAATGTGTTTTTGCTTCTCAGCGTCAGTATCGAATTTCAGCACGCCCTTGACGAGAAAAACTGTCAAGACTATCCCAGACGACAGCGAGCTCCCAAGTAGAGGGGATCCCAGCGACACAAACTGAACTTTGAAGCTGAGCTGAACAGTTTGTGCACCTGTGCTGGACTTTGCTGACTTTTCCTTCGCACCACATAGCTCCAATTCCAGCACTAAATCCGCTAGCTGATCTCTGTTGGAAGTGATGACGCTTAGCACAGGCAGCGAGAGTTCAGCTGCTTGGGTATCCTTCATGATCGAGTTTTTGTCCTTCAGCTCAATCATGAAGTTTTTCGCAGTATCGCCATCATAAGCGATCACAGGAAGTACAAGTTCTTCTTCCTTCCATTCCACCTTGGCATCAGGAGACGGCCCTTTCTTCTTTGTTGCGTCGGTGAGAACACTGGTCATAGCGGCTACTCGCCCCTTTGCACTTTGTCCTGCTGCCGGTGGAAAATATGTCGCCACGATATACAAGTCCAATGACGAGTCGATGAGTGAATCTTTGTCCAAAAGAACTAGATTTCTCAGCACAACGTAGCCGACGTGCAATTTTGCAGCTGCAGTTCTGGGCGTCGTGGAGTTGACCAGCTCCAGCTCCATCTGAGATTCCTTGGAGCTTAAGGGCTCGACAGCGTTGGCTTGGACTTGTGTAGCAATTTCTTCAACGACAGAAAGCGGTGCTTCAGCGTAGATCCATCGAAAGCGCAGAGTGATCTCGCCGCACCGCTTTTGTTTCGTCAAATTCTCGTCGGTGAATGTCAGCGGGTACTCTTTCACAAGCTCTGGGTCACCACTGTTGGCTTCAAGTGCAATCACTTCCCAGACCTTGTCGAGTGATATTCTCGCTCCAGCCATGTATGAATCTTTTCCAACCGAGTCTTCATCGCGGACATGAACAACCAACTCCTTCGGGTATGGCTTTTGCGTAATCTCAAAGACTTGAGCCGCTTGAAGCCACTCGAAGAACGCGACGTCGACATCTTTCAACGCTGGGTACTTCTTCTGCTGCCCACCGAGTATAAAAATCACGTATGGATCCGGCTTGCGATCGAACAGGGATTTGAACAGACCTTTCGGGTTTGCTCCAGCGCTTGGACGCAGCAAATTTCGACCGCACAGAGCTTCAATCGAGAGCAGTTTTACATCGCTGGATAGCTTTGCTAGGACTGACGTTGGTGGTGCGTTGATCGGGACAGATAAACCGCTTCCTGCAGGAGCAATTTGCTGGACATTCATGACTGGATCGGGTTCGACTGCAGTAGCGGTTGCTGCAGTTAGCCCGGCGTTGTTTTGTTCAGAGTCCTTCTTTTCTGGTGGTGTTTCAGCTACTGCCGCTGAGGGTTCTTCCATGGTAAAGTGGAGTCTGACTGTAATCTCACCACACTGTTTGCGTTTTAACAGCTTTTCATCTCCAAAGTTCAGAGTGTACGTTCGCTCTACTCCGCTCACTGCTACCGGAGATCTAACCCATTCGCCACCAGCGCCTCGACTCTGAAAAACTCCTCTAGGCTCACCTTCGTGCCTCCCATGTACGTTGGTTTCATGAGGTTTTCGTCTTTCACGTGGATGACGAGGTCCATCGGAGACATACCTTTCCGCGGAAACGACGTCGCTATGGAGAATGGGAGATCGAACACCAGCAAAACCTGCTTCCATTCGATCGGCTTCTTCAAATCGACATCCTTCAGCGCTGTTGACACCTTCGACATTCCATAAAACTCGAGTGCAACCAATGGATCTGGCCTTCGATCAAAAATCGCCCCAAGGCTAACCGGGCGGATGAGATTTTTTGCCGACACCAGCTCGATCGTCAATGCTTTGACAAGCTTGCTTGTAGTTGCAGTGATTGGGCTTGCAACGTCAGCAGCAATTGGGTTTGTCGATGGAATTGATTGAGGCGCTTTTGTCTCTACTTTGACCGCTTCTTCAGATGTGGCAACAGTCGAAATGGGCTCTAATGCAGATTTCGTTGCCTGACGTTCTATTGCCTTGATTTCACCCTTGGTAGAAGTGCTTTGGCGCTCCAGCTTCGCGCCTAAAGAAGCTGTTTCAGGCTCTACTGTTGGAGGAGCACTGACTTGAGGTCTAGCCTTCATGCTTGGTCCAGTTACTGCGCCGTCCTTTTCGGTCTTCGGATCAGGATTTGGGATCACTTTAGGCTCAATGGGATCAATCTTCGCTGGTTCCGCTGGCTGATCCGACAGGGCTGAGCTTGCTAAGACTGGAACGGATCTCACCGAATCTTGAACTTGAAGCGGTCTTGGTGGCTGAGTTCCCACAGCCTCTGCATTCGAGGTCGATGGAGGCGGGGCAGGTTCCAGCGGGGGTTTATCCTCAACCAATGTGATGGTGAGCTTGACTTCGCCGGAGTCTTTCTTCTTCTTGAACTTCTCGTCAGTAAATTCCAGCGTGAACATCTTGGACTGACAGAACACGTTCTTCTGCATCGCAGCGTAGAGAGGTCCGAGCGGGATGGTGGTGCCACCGATGTATCTGTCCTTGATCGTATCGCTGTCCTTGACATGGATAACCAGCGACGAGTCAGTCAGCGTTTTCTCCTGCGTGATCTCAAAGCCTTTCACTGCGTTCGGCCACGTGAAGTACTTGATCGGCTCGACGTCGTTCACGTGGTCGCACTTGCACGTCACATCGTTCAGCATGAACACGACGTACGGGTCGGGCTTGGCGTCGAGCGAGAACTTGGAATCGCTCGCATGGATACCCTGCGCGCCTTCCACGTGCACACGCAGGAAGCGCTTCCCAGCGGACGTCGCGGATTCTGGATCGGTCTTCTTCTTCGCCATTGTGGTGCGCCTGCTACTGGTCCATGCTTGTTGCTGTCCAATTCTGCATTCTGACACTGCCGCCGCTTCAAAAGGAAGTCAGGAGTGATGGTCGCAACTTCAACTCTGTCGAATAGAAATAGACATAGAAATCAATTTTATTTCAATCAGCCGTTTCTAAGTGATGATGAAGCCGTTTCAGGGGGGAATCAGTATGTATTGCACGCATATCACACACAGTCAAGCAAGAGCAAGGAAGCGACGAAAATCGACAGACCGATCGCGATGGACTCGATCCTGCGCTTCGGCAAGAAGGCGGACGAACCCAAGAAGAAACAGGCGCCGCCGCCGCAGAACCAACACGGCAATGCGTCCAAGCTGCCGCGCACTGTAGAAGACACACTCGCCAAGGTGCGCGATTGATCGATGTGATCGCGCGAGGCGTGTACATTATCCTCATACCAGCAAACGTCACTGACTTGTTCTGTGTTGTGTGCATTATGTCTACGCACCGTGCGTGCTTCATGGATGTGGCCACGACAACCACCTTTGTGCTACTTTAGGTGCTGCCGTCTGAGGATGTGCTGGACCGACCAGAGTTCGATGCGCGCGAGTTTATCAACCGAAACTTTCCGGACGAGCAGAGTTTATCCGACATTGGCGGGTTTGTGAGCCGCCTTCGCGTGCGCATGAAAGAGCTTGATGACGCGCTTTCGCAGGCATCGCAAGAGCAAAGTTTGGCGGCGCATCAGGCGCTCACCGACCTCAAAGAAGCGAAAATGGCTGTGAAGCAGTTGTTCCACAAAATCCACGACATTCGTGGGAAAGCAGAACACTCGGAAGTGATGGTGCAGGAGATTTGCCGCGATATCAAGCAGCTGGACTACGCGAAGCGTCATTTGCAGAACACGCTTACTGCGCTTAAGCGTCTACACATGCTCGTGAATGCGGTCGATCAGCTCGAGTTTATGTCATCTCAGCGAAACTACCGAGAAGCAGCTTCGTTGTTAGAAGCGGTGAACCAGCTCTTCACGCACTTTGACAGCTACTCGAACGTCAGCAAAATCGTGGAGCTGCACTCAACAGTCCGTACAATTCAGGAAGAGATCAGTGCTCAGATCTTCGCCGATTTCCGCGCCATCGGTCCGCTGGAGAGTCTCGAGGATAACTTTTCGACTGAAGAAGAGCTGCAAGCGGTGTTTAACAATCTGTCATCTGCATGCGCCGTGGTGGACGCACTTGGAAAAGCAACACGCGGAAAACTCATCCGGTCGTTCTGCGAAGAGCAATTGGGTTCGTACGAAAAGCTGTTTGGACCAGGAGGCGAGTGTGCGGGTCTCCAGATGGCAGAGAAGCGCTATCCGTGGTTCTACCAAATGCTCTCCGTGATTGACGAGCGAATGGATTTAGTGTTCCCGAAGCACTGGCGCATGAGCAGACGCATGTGCATTCAGTTCTGCGAAGTGACTCGAACTCACCTGCTCGCTCAGATTGGTGCGCATTCTCCGGATGAGATGGACGTCACGCTGCTGCTGAAGAACCTCCAGCGGACGCTCATGTTTGAACGCGATGTGGCGCAGCGTTTCGAAGGAACGTCGTCTACCCCTGGAGGTGTCGAGCAAGAAGATGAGTTCGACGAAGACGGGCAGATCATTGATCCCAGTTCTGCGGAGGGCATTAAGCGTAAGCATCGGCGACGAAAGAGAGAAGCGGAACGGAAGGCGCTGGAAGCCGAGATGGAGAAAAGTGGGGAACTGTTTGGAGGCGACGAAGAACTGCCAACGATCCGAGGTATCATCTCACGATCGTTTGATCCTTTCATGACAGCATACGTCGCTCTTGAGAGAAAGAACATGGAGCAGATGATCAGCGAAGTGATGAGCTCCGAGATCGTCGATCGAAATGGGCAACTTCCAGTGTTCTCCAGCTCCGTCCACATGTTTGCGTACATTCGCAACTCCGTCAAGCGTTGTCTCGCGTTAACAAATGGGCAGACGTTCTTCGACTTGCACAACGAGTTCAAGCGCTGCCTCCATTTGTACGCGCAACGCCTCCTGGCGAAGCTTCCTGCATCTCCTCCAGGTGGCGCGATGAACTCTGATGGATCAAGTTCGATGAAGGTGAAGCTAAGCGACAAACAAGAGGAGGAGTTGTGTTTCGTGATCAACACAGCCGAGTACTGCGCTGAAACGCTTCCATCGCTCGAAGAGGTGATTCGAGGCAAAATCGACAAAGCTTTCAGCGAATCCATCGAACTTTCTCAAGAAATCGACACTTTGCACGACGTCGGTGCTGCGGCAATGAAGTGCATTGTTGCGGGTCTCGAGACCTTGCTTGACGAAGATTTGAGCTCCATGTCGAAAGCCAACTGGCAGACATGGGAGGCTGTGGGCGATGAAAGTGAGTACGTGATGCAGATCGGTGAAAAGCTGCGTTCGTTTGTCCCTGTGCTGCGTCAAATGTTGTCGGGGCTATACTTTACGAACTTTTACGACAAGTTTGCGGCTTCATTTGTGCCGAAGATCCTGCAGGCTGTGATGAAGTGTCGAAAGGTGAACCAGGTCGCCACGCAGCAGCTATTGCTGGACGTGTACGCGCTGAAGACACTGTTTCTTCAGCTCCCAACCCTCGGCCACGAAGCTTCTTCGCTGTCGTCGTCGTCCTCGGGCTCGTCAATCGTGATTCCAGCTCGCTACACGAAATTCGTGACCCACGAGATCGCGAAGGTCGAAAGCGTGCTCAAGCTCATCGGCACGCCGAACGAGATGCTCGTCGAGAGTTTCAAGATTATGTGGCCAGAGGGCAATGCGGACGACTTCCAGAGCATCATGAACATGAAGGGACTGAAGAAGAGCGAGCAGGTCGTGTATTTAGAGACGCTGGGCATGCAGCGCAAGCCAGCCGGCAAGATCGCCGAGATGGAGGGCAAGATGAGCGACATGACCGAGAGTCTGAAGAAGAACATGCAGAACTTCGCCAAGGTTCCATTCACCTTTTCTGGAAGCAACCAGAATTAACCCATTTCACAATAAATGCACCACCAACACGTCAACCCACGTCAGCCCACGCCACAGCTTAGATCTGATCTGATCTGAGCTGAATTCACTCGTCTCTCAGACTGATGATCTTCTTTGGTCCCTCCTTCCCAGCGAACATCTTTGCTCGCTCGCTTGCCTCGAAAGTTCCGTTGGGTCAGCAGACGCAGTCACACTCCTGTGTCTCATAACAGAGCAATTTGAACCCAGATTTCTGACGTGTATCAGAAGAAGGATTGTCTGAATGATGGTCGCGCCGTTTCGAAACCATCATTATCCTGTGTGGGGACCATGTCCCAAACAATTCTGCACACTTGATTTTTGTATGCCGAAAATTCTGGAAGGAGAAATAGAGCGTTGGGAAGCTTAAAGGATGAAATAGCTGGCTCAGGACGGGAAGAAGCGAGAAGGGGTGTTCTTCAACCGCCGCACGAACCTCACACAACGACAAGCAAGCAAGCAGCGCCTCTGGACTCCTCATTCTTCAATTTGCCTCGTGGTGATCAAGACCAACAAGCAACCAACACAACTCAATCAAGCCTCTCCCTTCATAGCACTCCAAGATGCAGATTTTCGTGAAGACGTTGACGGGCAAGACGATCACGCTGGACGTGGAGCCTTCGGACTCGATCGACAACGTGAAGCAGAAGATCCAGGACAAGGAGGGGATCCCTCCAGACCAGCAGCGCTTGAT